>JANSVG010000735.1:41219-62373 GCA_025434525.1 Malurus alboscapulatus | reverse complement strand
CGAATTGCGAAACTCGGTGAATGTGTAACATGTAACCTGATATATACCAAGCGGTGCCCGTGCTGCAGTGTGTGCGGCTTTGAGGAGTACCTCCCACTCACCCAGCGCTGCAATAAACATACCTACTTCACAACTTAAAATTATAAAAGTTGTGGAGTCTTGCTCAGATCACTTTTAGATCATTTTGGCGAGCCAGCCAGAAGAAGCTCTGTCCGGTGCGGGGACTGTCCAGAATCGGGACTCTTTGGCGCGCCCCAGGTCTTCTTTCCTGGAAGAACTCCACTTCTGGTACGTCCACCGCCCAGGCAGAGCAAGTACCCACTGGCGCTTCATAGGAATGGTATGTTTATCATATATGTATATCAGGAAGTCTACAGGGCGTACGCGTAGCCCTGTAGGTTGGTAAGACGCTGGGGACACCYGGCGCACARCGGACCCTGAGGGGCTTGCAAGYGCCGGCTAGTGTGCCGGCCAGGAAAAGCTTTTTCGCAACGGTCTGCCAAGTGGGACCAGAGCGAAAAGTTCTGCTATTACCTGAGTACAGGCCTGCCAATGACTGTATTAAGAAGCAGGAGAAAGGGTAAGCAAAACCTGGTTGTGTGCTTGTGTGGAGCTCCGCGACTGAGTGTATATGAGTGTGTGCAGACCCGGATCCCGGAAGTGAAGCACGGACCGGAACCAGGAAGTGGCGGTTCCCAAGAGCCCGGAGTCAGGAAGTAAGTTATATTTCTTCTTTATTTTATTGTGTAATGCGTGTTTGCTGTGACTGTGTGTCGTGTGGTTGCATGCTGTGTATGGTAAGTTTAAGCTGCAGCGGTTAAACGGAGTGGGGAGGGAAAAACAAGAAGAGAACACTAGCCTAAGGACATCCCCTGCACTCCAGTAGTTTTACCCAAGGAGATAAAAGTACACAAAAGGTAGTTAATGTAATACAAGTAATCTAGAGTGAGTAATATAACATTAGAATAAAATGAAAAATAGCCAGAGTAAAAAAATAATAGCAAAAACCCCCTTAAGTGTATATTAGTACACTAGAAAAAAATAGTTAAAACAAAAAAAAAAACAAAAAGTAAGAAAGTTCTTATTAAGTATTGTAATAATTAGTAACCTTTAAATAAATTAGATAGTAGGAAAAAATAGCCACTCTTTAGATCTTTAGATTATAAAACCCTCCTGCAGTTAATGCTGTTCTTGAGAAGAGAGAGAAAGTAGAATGAAGTCTCCTACGCAGATATGTTTTTCACTCTCCGAAATCACCCTGAGTGGCAGAGAGACTGTAGGATGGTGCCACCACAGGACCCCATAGTACTAGCTTTAGAAAGAAAAAAAAAAAGCTACTAAAAGCAGACTTAAAAGGTGCTGCTCAGCATGCAGTATAGGTCAAAGATGTACTAAACCAGACAAGGTTTATCAGGCAGCAGCACAGAAACAAGAATTAACTGATTTTCTTAAGCCCCCTCCTAGGAAGAGAGAGGATGAAGCAGACTCAGAGGACACGCCGTCTCCAGCAGGGAGCCCGGTCTCTGCCAGAACACAGGGGAAGCGGGGACAGGTCCTGCAAGCACCCCTACGAGAGGCAGTAAGGCCTGAGGGCAATACAATACTGATCAAGGTACCTTTTTCTACTGTTAACATGGAAGCTTAGAAAAAGATTGCAAAAGATTATCGAACCAATCCAATAATCATAAGTAAACATTTATGTTTTATAATGAAACAACATAAWCCCGATTGAAATGTTATTCAGTTGTTATTAAAACAATTAATTTTGAAAACAGCACAAAATTTAGCTAGAAATTATTATAAAGCACGACAAGAAGATCACAAAGAATATTTGCCACTCCAGGACCCGAAATAAGATCCAAATAGAACAGCTGAAATGGCTAAACTACAGGCTTATCAAGAGTGGATAGTAAAAGCCATGGAAAAGGCAATGCCTAAAACCATTAATTCATCAGCACTGTATGCAATCAAACAGGGCCCCTCCGAGTCTCCAACTGACTTTCTGGAACGATTAAAAGATGCTATGCACAGAAACACAACACCGGACCCTGGGTCAGAGGTGGGGATACAACAGCTAGTGTCTCTCTTTTTGGGCCAATCACAGTAGAACATTAGATAGAAAACTCCAGAAACTGCGTTCAGCAGAGAGTAGAAATTTAGAAGTATTATTAAATAAAACTTAAAAAGTGTACAATAACCGAGAAGCAAAATATAAAGAAAGAGTCAAGAAGTTAGTAACATTAGTAAAAAAATGTAAAATAAAATAACCAGAAAGAAAGTCAAAACCAAGGAAAAACCGAACTGCACAAAAACCAGTGTGCATATTGCAAAAAATTTGAGCATTAGAAGAATAAATGCCCAGAGAAGAAGAATACGTATCCTAATAAGAGATAAGATAATTCTGAAAAAAAAAAGATTGCACATGTGAAGGAAGACTGAAGAGGACTGGGGGATTCCAACCTAGCAGATCCCCTAGTTATAGTAAAGCTAGAAGAAAAGGAGAAAAAAGTAAAATTTCTAGTAAATACAGAAGCAACTTATTTAGTTTTTCTGATGCCTGTAAAAGATGATTGTATCATAATAAAAGGGGCCACTAGTCACTCTGAAAAAGCTTATTTTGTAAAACTTTAAAGTATAAACTTAAGAAACAATAGAGAATTCATAAATTTTTATATATGCCCAATTCCCCAAAAGCACTCTTAGGTAAAGATTTATTAGAACAATTACAAGCAACCATTATGTTTAAACACAGAGAAATAACTCTGGAGGTGAATGATCAACAATATGTAAAAATATTAAATTTAATATTGACAACCCCTGAGACCGAAGAAAAAATTATAAAGAAATAACAAATCAAGTATTTTCTAGGGTTTAGGCTACTGATGTTCCAGGGAGAGCTAAGAATGCACCTCCCATACAAATTAAACTCAAAGAGAGAAAGCAGCCAGTTAGAGTTAAACAATATCCTTTAAGAAAAGAAGATAAAGAGTTAGCCCAGTAATAGAAAACTTTTTACAGCTAAGATTACTGGGAGAATGCCAGTCTGAATTTAACACCCCTATACTACCCGTTCGCACACCTGATAGATCATACCGGGTAGTACAGGATTTAAGGGCTGTAAATAAGATTACAGAAGACTTCTACCCTGTAGTGGCAAATCCATATACATTATTAACTGAACTAACACCGGAGTTAACTTAGTTTACTGTTCTAGATTTGAAAGATGCCTTCTTTTTGCCTCTCTCTCCATGAAGCCAGCTAGAAAATATTGGCTTTTGAATGGGAAGACCCTAAAAGTGGGTGTAAAACCCAGCTCACCTGGACAGTGTTGCCTCAAGGGTTCAAGAATAGTCCTACCATATTTGGAGATCAACTTGCCAAGGACTTAGAATCCTGGGAGGTCCCAGCATCAGAAGGAAAACTGTTGCAGTATGTAGATGACCTCTTGATAGCTACCAAGACTGAAGAGGCTTGTCTTACCTGGACGAACAGAGGGATCTCCAGTGGATAAAAGAAGCCACAAAAGCCTTTGAGCAGCTAAAGAATGCCCTCATGTCAGCTCCAGCTCCAGGACTTCCAGATGTGAGTAAACCATTCTTTCTGTTCTCCCATGAGAAACAGGGAATTGCCTTGAGAATATTAGCACAAGACCTGGCTCTGTACCGACGAGCAGTTGCTTATTTCTCTAAGCAACTAGATACAGCAGGCAAAGGATGGCCGGGGTGCCTCAGAACTGTTGCAGTCGTGATGAACATTCAGGAGGCATGCAAGTTTACATTGAGCCAGAAAATGACTGTGCTAGTGTCACACACAGTGTCCGCAGTGCTGGAAATGAAAGGCGGCCACTRGCTTTCCCCACAGAAGTTCTTGAAATACCAAGCCATCATGGTAGAACAAGATGATGTAGAAATAGTGGTGACTAACATTGTCAACCCAGCTTCTTTCATCAGCAAAAATGAAGGAGAGCCAGTACACCACGATTGTCTGGAAACCATTGAAGCTACATACTCCAGTTGTTGGGATCTGTAGGATACCCCTTTAGATGACACAGAAACCTGGTTCACTGATGGGAGCAGCTATGTTATTAGTAGAAAGCGACACGCTGAGTATGCAGTTGCTACCTGCAAAAAGGTAATAGAATCTGGACCTTTGCCAACAAACACCTCTGTACAGAAAGCTGAGATAATTGCTCCGACACGTGCCCTGGAAATGGCAGATGCATTTAGAGCCATTTAGAAAGAAAGTAGACTGTTGAACTCACAAGGAAAACATATCAAACATGCACATGAAATATTGCAGCTGTTGGAAGCAGCCCAGCTACCTGAGAAGGTAGCAATCATGCACATTAARGCACACCAAAAAGTGAGCTCTGAATTAAAAGAAGGAAACAAAGTGGCAGACAGAGAGGCAAAAAGGGCAGCAAATGGTCAGATAACAACAGAAGGAGCCCTGATCCCAGATGGGAADGTCTCCCTAGAAGGTAAGCCTAAATAAAGATGAAAAAGAAACATATAACCAAGAAGGATGGGCTATTACAGCAAAAGGAGAGATAATAATACCTTCTCATTTGTTGTAGTCATCAATTAGAGAGAAACATCAGAAAACACACTGGAGTGTAGATGCTCTGTATAATTATCTAAATGATAAAATTATCACCAGGCATTTACAAGATACCATCAAGCAGGTAACCCAGCAGTGTGACATTTACCTCCAGACTAAACCCAAAATTACTTGCAAAATAAAACTTAGTCAAATTAGAAGGAGCCATGGACCTAGACAGAAGTAGCAAATTGATATCACAGAACTTCCAAGAAAAGGGGGGTATTGATATTTGTTAGTATTAACAGATACCTTTTCAAGGTGACCAGAAGCCTTTCCCACCAGAACTGTCAAGGGTTTAGCTACTCAGGAAGTAGCTAAAGTATTGTTGCAAAAAAAAATAGAGACCATCTATATGGTGGCTTTGGGCAAGCCACGCAGAAAGATTAAAAAGCATGTAGCCGGAACCCGAAGTCAAAGTTTAGATGGTCCTGTATGTGATATTCAGTCTAGAGATTATGTATATGTCAAGTCTTTTGCAGGAAAAACTCTGGAGCCACAGTGAGAAGGACCATTTCAGGTACTCCTTAGCACTTACACCGCAATTAAAATCAAGGAGCAGAACGCCTGGATTCATTATACCAAAGTGAAGAAAGCTCGTAATTCTCCATGGAAGGTCATGCAAGTTCAACCAAGAAAATTATTTTTCTCATAATCATAATTATAATCCAGGGATAGGAGAGTACCTCTAGCCAGGACAATACTGATTAGCCTTGGTCTCAAAGTATCTAGAAGTATACTGGATCCATGGAGAAGTATTCTGATGTAAAAAATTTTAATCTGTTAACTGTAGTTATACACAAAAATCAAGTATATGCAAGACAAGAATGAGAAAAACAAAGGTTGTAGCAACTTCAGAAGACTATAGGTAAAGTAATCAAAATAAAATRTTAAATAGTTAATAGAAATGCTTATAAAAAAGCAATCCAAATAAGTGTCTCGACTACCCTTACTGATAAGCATGACAAAATTTCTACTAGTTCAAATAAATTAGACTGTTAGTATACTTTTAAAATTAAGACAACCCCTACAGTCTTCTCTATTATCATTAAGGAGTAAACAGTAGCAAGTTTCAAAAGTGTTACCAAAATGAAAAGAAGTTAAAGAACAGGACCATAAATTAATAAATGCACTTAGTATGGTCTAGAACATCCTTAGCCCTTAGTTGTATACAGGCACAACTATAGACACAGTCAGCAGCTACCTTAATTATAAGAGAAAGTAATGAAGGCACTTTTCCCATTGAAATTCAGAAAATTGTTTGGGACAATTCCACTAATCTAGAAAGAAAATTTCAATCTTGATAGACCCTAGTAAACTTTACCTATGACCCTTTTGACAATATGGCCACAACCTTTGTGCTCGCTGTACGCAATGCTCCTATCTATATTATCCATCCCATTGTTGCATTAGGATTAAACCATGAGAGAACAGTGCTCTVTCCCTCTGAACATAGGCTATAAGCCCAGATAATAGAGAAAAAGTAGCAAACTGTAAATTTAAAATCCTGTATTGCACGAGAACAACAAGAGTTATCTGTGAAAGCAATACAATTGATGCTCAGGACATATGCCTTGATACAGAGCAAGGCATTTGCCACTTCGAAGTCCATCCAGATTCCAGTCAAAAGACTGTGCTTGTGTATATTAGTCAAGGTTGTGTGTATTTAAGGACTGTTTGTGCTTCTATAAAGATAGATAGTGATAACATAAGCTTAAATGTTAAGAATTATTCTAATTTTTGTATCTRTAATTTTGTTAARATAATTGAGTGTGACTTTTCGTATTTTGCTCCAGTTGTATCCCACCAATTGATAAAGTCTAATTACACTATGTACCACAAGTTGTCACCCATACCTATTAGAATGAACCTTGCATTAATAAAACAATTAGTAAAGCATCAAGACTTAATTAAAATTTTAAAAGAAATAAAAAAAAAATAGAAAGAAAACTTTAATTACTATACATCATAACTCAGAAAAGATAAGCAAAATCCTGCAAAGGGCAGGACAAGATGCAAGTCATCACTAGTAGGATGTGCTCTTTGGGTAGTCACCTACTGCAACTAGTACTCTAAATACACTTTGTCACCCTATTGTTGTTCTTTTATTATTAGTTAGTGTTAGCTTCATTTTATCTTTTGTGTTATTTGTTTAGAATTAGCGAATGTTACAGCGAGTAATGATTCTAACTTCTCTGTCAAATGCACATAGTAAAGCATTGAGAGACACCTTTCATAAAAGTTTATTAGAAAAAAAAGTATATGTATTAGTAAAAGAATTTACTAATTTTATAGAAAAAGAGAAAATAATGCAGAGAAGTTAGAAGTTACAGGGTAACTTGTTAGAAACTGCTTGCTAGACAATGTATATTGCTTACTTAACATTGATTGTGTTTGTCAAAGCAGAATGAGAAGTAAAAGATTATTGACAAAAGCAGAGACTGTAACCCAGCCCTTACGTGTGGGACCCCTGCTCTAGACAAAACCAGAGTTGTTGTTTTGGACTTGGGCCTGAGACCCAGAGAGCATGCGCAAAAGAGAAAGGTGAAAAGTTCAAGACAAGAGGATGAGTATTTTACTTCCTCCYRAGACCCCCGGAGCCCACTACCAAATAACACCGCGCAGGSGTGAGCGCATRGAAATGACTTTTAAACTCATTATAATACAAAGCGGRGACAGGTTATGCATATGTATAGGCGAATTGCGAAACTCGGTGAATGTGTAACATGTAACCTGATATATACCAAGCGGTGCCCGTGCTGCAGTGTGTGCGGCTTTGAGGAGTACCTCCCGCTCACCCAGCGCTGCAATAAACATACCTACTTCACAACTTAAAATTATATAAGTTGCGGAGTCTTGCTCAGATCATTTTTAGATCATTATCAGTCCCAAGATGCAACAACTCACATAACAATGGTGAGTCACAATATACCAGGCTAACTCACAAGATGGAAACAAAGTTTGAAATTCCTTTTGGACAGAAGTTTCCAACGACATTTGGTGGATCATTTTATGTGAGAGATCGCTTGATCATGGGCAAGAAGGGATTACATGTTATTAAAAACGGCGCACTTGGAGGGGCCCTCCTTGTGGTCCCTCATCCTTCAGCAACAATGGTTGCCATGACCACTTTCTAGAAGCCTTCTGCACCCAAAGGGTAAAACGCCGTGACACCGCTTCCCCTCGCCGAGGGGGTGTGTGCAAGGATGAGCAGCCCGCGCAACAGGCTGGAAGCGCGGCTTGTTTTGATCGCAGGAACAAAGTTACCTCAGTGCGGTGTATGTCACTGCGTACCACATAGCGGCTTGGCCAGTGCTGCCCCTTCCACCCAACACTCATGATTTCTGCGATGTGTTTACTAACAATTGAGGCGAGGCAGCGAGGAGCAAAGCTGCCCCGACCGCCCCGCTCCGCGGTCTCGCTCTTCTATATTTCTTTCCCTTTATAGGAAAAGTATGTGCGGAGTCGGGGGGGCTGCCCTGAGTCACTGCGGGCTGCAGTGCCCGCCCACGTCCAAGGAGCCGGGGCCGCCGCTGGGGCGGGGTCAGCGCTGCCCGCCGGGGCCGCCGCGGCGAAGCTGAGTCGCCTGGCTCGCCCCGCAGCCCCTCGGCGGCAGCGAGGGGTTCGCCGCCATGACGGGCAGGTGAGGCCGGGCACAGGGGAGCCGGGCGGGGGTCTGGGCCGTGGCGGCCTTCGCCACCCTAAGCAGGCCGTGACGTGTCGGGAACCGCTCTTGCTCGCCCTGGGTAATGCCGTGGGGGGCCTGGTGGGAAGGGTCGGGGGAGGACGCTTTGCTGCTGTGAGGCTCAGGCGGAGCGGGGCAAGCTCCGGCCGGGAACGCGAGCGCAGAGCTGCTCCGCTGTGCCTGTACCATGTACGAGGACACAGCGAAGGGCAGACCAGAGGCAGAGTTGGCCGGAAGCAGCTGTAGATGTGAGCAGTGCCTGACCAGCAGCTGGGCTGTCTGTGGCCGCATGGCGTGACCCAGGCTGGCAGCCTGTGCCCTCTGTGCCCGCGCCGCTGCCCCGTCAGGGCCCTTTTCACTCATCTACGCAGCTCCACAGATTTATTCTCCTTTTCTTCGAGCTGGCCTTGGAGTTAACATGTTTCAGGAGCTGTTTAAGTCTGGAGCTTGATTCTCCTCTCATGCTGACTGTGGAGAACGCCGTAAAGCAACTTAATTGTAAATGAGAAAAGCAGCGGGGAAGACATTTACTGGCATTTTACGAAGCTTTGCACAAGTGCTTTAATGTTAACCCAGACGCTATAGAGCAATTCGTGAAAATGATCTTGCTTTTGTGAAATGTCTTGGAGATGGGAAGCATGAAGGGGTAATACTACTATTAGCAGGATGTCCTTTTTAGGATACTCATTCTCATGACCTACGATCTTACTGTTGTTCTGAAACATTGTTCTTCGTGACTAGGAGTACTGAAATGGATCTAGAGCAGTTTGTTTTATGTCAAGTCTTGATGTTTATATTATTCAGATTCTTATGATTATTCAGAATGGATCCTGATTAGTGAGTTGTTGAGTGTGAGAACCTACTGAATAATTGTATATACTCATCTATGGTTAGGGTATGTGTTATTTTTGGTCTCTGTGATGACAAATTGATGCTCTTGGGTGATTGATTGTAGATGCTCAAAACTCCTCTGGGTATTGTCTTGTGTCTTTAATGGTCCCTTTTTATTTTTCTGACGTGTGAAACAGGCCTGTATTTACAAGTTTATGTTCTTTTTTTTTTGCAGCTAGAGGAAGACTCGGGAGCCTTAAATGTTCACAGATCAAGGGTACCCATCCAGCTCTTAAATGGGGATAAGATGGGAAGAACTGTGGCTCTATGAAGCCAGCTGGTTTTATTTTTACAGAACTGTGGCAGGGGTCTGTTTAGAATGACAGGCTTACCTGGGGGAAGTCATTCAGGAGGACAGTGGAAAGTGCTGGTGGTCATTAATCCTTCTCTCTGTGCTTCTGAAATTTGCATGTTGAAGTGCATCACTATTCAGTGAGAAGCTCTGATGTGAAGTGTGAGCTTGGGTGGACAGTTTCCAAGGTAGCTGAGACACTGCAAAGTGTGCAATTCAAAGTGATGCAGGACTTCCATCTCCTTTTCCTTTTCAGAGGGTTGTTAAAATAAGCAGGCCTTGGCTTTAGTTTGTGAAAATACAGGTGTTATTTAATATTTTCAGGCATGTTTGTCCTGGGAAGTTTGTCAGCTATGAACATTTCGAAAGTTCAGTCTGCTGTCATTCCCAGGAATTCTAGCCAAGTTGTTTGTCGCAGCTGTAACTCAGCTGACTGTTTCCTTGTTAATAGTATCATCCATTTAGGGTAGTGGTTTCCCAGCAAAGCTTTACAGTATCTGTGAAACATTGCACTGCTCAGCGCCTTGCCTGGCCCATGCTATTGGCAGGCACCGTGTTCAGTGTTGTTTTTCAGGCCAGTACAGATTCCTATGGCATTGGAAAGAATTCAGCACTGAGAATGTGCTTCCTTAGATCCAGCTGCAGGTCACTCAGCTGAGTGGTACCCAGATATTGTTCCATGTTTGTTACGTAGTAGTTTTTCAAGTCTGCTGGCTTTATGTAGTCAGATGTTCTCCAGCTTTTGAGACTTGGGGTTTTCAGGGTTGTGGGAGTAGGTGAACTGCTCCACAGCTGGAGCATCCCCACAATATTCATCAGTGGGAATCTTCCTGAGTCAGGAATAGGATGTAAATATGCCTTTGGTCTTGAAACTGTTGACACAGGGAACGACTATGTTGTTTTACAGTGTTCTAAAATGAGGAAGACTGGAAAACATGACATGCTAAAACAATATTCTTTTTCACTTCACCTTTCCTATAAAGTAGAAATATGAAAGAACTCTCCTCTAGGTACTCTGATTACCAATGCATTATTAATATTAAAATACATGAAAAATAACTCCATTTTCATTGTATTCTGTCTCATTTGGCTGCAGAGGACATCTCCTGAATTTCAAAAACTGCAGTGATTTGATTATTGATTTTTAGCCTCAGGGAAAAATATAACTCCAGGAAAAAGAAGTACACATCTTTCTTTATCTGTACTTRTGGTAAAAAAATACTAAAATTAGGTGTCTATTTAGCAAATGAAATGCAAATCTTACATATATCACTAGTTACATTATTACAGTGTGAGGATTGTGTTTTGTTAAAGAAAATGGAAAACTAGATAATTTGATTTGAGAAATAATACTTGTGGCTGCAAGGTCTGGGCTGGGCTCTTGGGGAAGTAGAGGAGGGCAACCACCTCCCTGACCTGATGGCTGCACTTTTTGGTTTCATGAAGTTATGTGCTGCTTTAATTATATTTTTAAAAAATTCTGTATAAGAGGTATTGTGTTAGATGTAAAAACAGTATGACTCTAAGCAGTTCTGTGTTTTTCAGTGTTGATAAATACAGTTGATGTGATTTTTGGAGCATTTAGAAGTTAACTATGGTGCTTTGTTACCAATAAGAGAAGACCAGTTCTAGAATTGTATTTGATGTATTTAGTCCATCTGTTTATTTTGACTTTCGACTTTTTGAGGATTGTAGAAGTTTGGGGTGGGGTTGATTCTTCTCGTTTGTTTGGCTGGGTTTTGTTTTGGTTTTTTTTGGTTTTTTTTGTTTTTTGTTTTTTTTTTTGTCTTCATAGTGGGCTTATTACAAAGAGAGAAGATCTGTGAATGACCAGTGAGCAAAATGTTGTCAAATGCCCAAAGCAGAAACTAAGCAAGAATGGTAGAGAGTTTTAAGACTTTACTGAGAGTTTTCTTTAAGATGTTACTGCTGTGGTGTTGATCAGAAATCCCGAAGGTAAAAAATGCCTAGGCTGTTTTGTGTTGCCTTTAGAAATTAATCTAATACAAAGCTGAAGAAAAAAAAAAATATTTCCCAAGTGTGTGTTTCGGAGCATAATTATTTTTGTAAGAAATCTTTGTTATTATTGTACTTGGTCAAACTGGGATCTGGATACGCCTATGTACTTCCTGTAGTCAACAAAAGAAGAACAGCTGCATTTGTAGATATGCTTATTGATGATTGTTCCTAATCCAGTGAAGGTAAGAAATAACGGTATATTATTTTCAGTTAGGCTGTCTGGTTAGATGCTTTCTAAACTCAGCAGAGAGTTGCTGCTGCTGTACATGAAACTGTTGCAAGTAAATGGTTTGAAAGAGGAGAGAATATGAAGGACAACAATATTACAAACCGTTCTTGGCCTTGAGTAGAAAGTACCTGTATCAAATAAGAGATACTTTATGTCTCTGAGTTAGAAGCAGCTACTTCTACTCTTCTGGGTTGAAGATGTGGTTTTAATCTTAATCTTTCGATATAAACCTGCTCTGTGTGTCCCTCTAGATAAACTTTAACTTGTTGGAAGGCCTTTAGTCTCTTCTGGGGCCGTAGAGATGCTTCTCTGAGGAAGAATCTGTAAATGCCTGAAAGAAGTCTGTCTGCTTTCTTTTCTGCTTTGGCCCAGAAAGTAACCACCTGTAAGATTTTGGCATCAATCCTATCTCTTAAAAGCAATCTGTCAAGAGAGAAAGAAAAAAACACCCGCGCATTTTCACTCTTTATGTGTAAGGTGGCAAGAGAAGGAGTGAGTGAGCTTGTGTTGTGGGATGGGAAGACAGACAGGATGTTTGCTGTTGTGATTTAGTTTTTTTACTTTAATGCTATCATCATCCCTTTTGAGGAAGACAAGTCATAGTTTCCATGGAAGAGTGATTATTTGAAAACCAATAAAATGACGTATGAGTCAGGTAAAAACTTATGTGTTTGAGAGAGAAGGAGGTTTTTTGTCAGATTGCTTAAGGATAAGGAAGATTAATGTTGTGGTGATTTAATATTTTGTTTTGTGCTAGAAGTAAAAAGGTGATCTTACATTTTAAAACTGATTTATTGTTGTAAGATTTCAAAGGTCAGCAGACACACAGTGTGGAGGGCATTTTTCTTTATTTCATTTATATTATAAAATAGAAACAGATAAACAATACAGTTTGAAAAAAGTGATAGTGGCTGATTGCTGTCAGGTCAGGAGCTGAAACTCCCAATGAAATGTGGGGTGCATTGTGGATTTTAAGGTTGCTGATTTGTGGTTTTGAAAGTGTGTTGTTCTTTAATCATACTTGTTCTGGTGGGCCCCAGTAAGCCCTTCTGTTTTTCTTTAAATGTCAGGAGGGATTCCTGCGGGTTAATACTCATTTAGAACTCATGAAGTCATCGCTCCTCATTTTTTTGCCTCTGTAGCTTGTCGAGTTGTATTTCATGTTCATGCTACAAAAAATGCTCTTTTTTTCTTTTAACAATTTACTGAAAAGTAATTTGTTGGTAATACTCCTATGATATTTTTGATGGTAATGCCTGAAGACCAGAAAACTCTGGAGACTGGAATGTCAAGTATGTTCCTTCTCCCTGCTTCCTGATCCATTGCTGCGTGCCACTGCTGCCGGCTGCAGGGAGTTTGGAGAGCGGAAAGCAGAAGTCTTTGCAATTTTGTTTCTTGGAATATTCTTTGTCCGAATGGAAGGAGCAGCTCTTATTTGCATTGTCTTTAAGACATGGTGTGGTGTGGTAGCCTGGAAGGAAACACTTGGAGATGTCAGGGGCAGATACTAGTCTGCAGTAAACAATAGTGTTTGCTGTCAAGATCTCTAGTAATCTACTTTGCCTTTCTGCATTTCTCTGTGCTTTGATCAGAAAGTTTCCTTGAATTAAGTGGCTTAATTACATGAAGACTCAGAATTTTGGGTTTTTTACCTCACGTATGACATTGATACACATGCATTCTGCTAGCACAGAGTGAGGTGCTGATGTAGCCCCTAGTGTGCTGCATTAAATAGGTAATTACTAGTGGAAAACAGCAAAGAGGATATCAGATCTTTTGGAATGTGGCAAAATGGCAGACAGGTTGTAAGAACAATGCTTGATTGGGGGTCTATGCATCCTGCTTTAGCTCTTCTAAAATGTAAAGGCAACTCCCCAAAGGGAGGTGACTCATTGAGTATCGGTGCTGCTGGTGTTGCTCCAATTGTGTCCCTGCATTCTCCTGCAGAGGGGCCTTGGGTGCCATGGCCGGCCTGAGGCTCCGGGAGCTGGCAGCCTCCAAGCTTTATCAGCGCCGGCAGGATCGGCTGAGTGGCACAGGGTCATTGCTGAGCAACAGGACAGACAAGGCAGCTGGGATTTGTGGGTATGTCTCCAAGATGAAGGGAATGGCATTGTTAAACATTTTCCAGGGTTTGATAGATTTTCAGTTCTGGTAGTGGTTCTATTTTATTTAAAGTGAGAATTGTCTGCACAGGGCCGGAGGGGATGAGGTCTGTTTGTTTTAATTTCCTAGTAGATTAAGAGGGAAAGGACTTTCCTGATAAGAAAGGTTTCAGTTTTTAACAATAACAGGAAAGCAGCAATGGAGGACCTTTCCAATTTCGAGCTCTGTGCTAGACTGTTAAGAACCAGCATTAGTTCTAGTGGTGTTAATGGTGAAGAATTTGGTCACTGTCGGAGTAAAAAAAAATGGTGAAAGGCAGTGATTTTTCAAGATGTTGGTAAAATTCTATAATTCCTTGGGTTTTAAGGTTCAGTAAACAATTCTTTACATATACTGTTAATAGCAAGCTTGTTGATTTTCGTTTTTGTAAATAACTCAAATCCWGCAGAAACTGCAGCTTTCAAGTGTAGCTGCTTCATGAGAACATGTGAACCATAGCTTCTTAAATCAGTGAAGAAAATTCCATTGCTTGATATGATCAGTACATTTCCCATGCTTCACATTAACATTTTACTTCTGAATTTTTGTTAGTTGGAGAGAAATTAACAGGAGTTTTTATTTATAAAACCTAGTTTCTTGTGTTTTGGGTGAACTGTGAGCTGCAGCAGCAATATGAAAACAGAAATTCGTGTCACTGGAGTGAGCAGTGAACATCTAGGAGTGGAGATTTTCTAGCAGTCAGGAGTGCTGAATTCCAGACTTTTCTTAGCAGGAAGTAGGCCTGATGCTTRCCTGGAACTGAGTAATTAGTTTGGCCTCTCAATATGAACTATGTATCCCTCACTAAAACCCTACCTTTCCTGCTCTTTTCCTTTTAGCCAATAGCTCTGAGTTACTTGGTAAATTTTCTATTTTTCTTACACAAAGCTGTGGGTTTGAATGTATGAGAATTTAGTGAGGAGAGGGGCTAACAAGGTTAGTGAAGGAAATGGTCATGCCATTGGGTGGAGAGAATGCTATTCAGGAAAAGTGAGAAGCGTGGAAGGGATCTGTGAGAGGAAAGAAAAGCGCTGAAAAAGCAGATGTACAATAAAATTGAGTACATTTTTCACATAGTTCTTGAATCAAARTCAGCATAGAGCCAATGTATTTTGGTTTTATTGAGCAGGTGACAGTGCTGAAGATTTTGATRCCTTTGAGAAGTTTCTCTCCTGAATTATTGTATTTTATCCATGGATGTTGAGCTAGTGATAATTTTTGCTTCTCCTTCCTGATAGGCCCTGATAGTTTTATGTCCTTTCTTAAGGCAAAGGACAGTAATCCAACAGTAGTGCTGCTGCTAGTTGGTGATCATTGATGAATACATGTGGGGTACAACTTGTGTTATCAGTGCTGGTAAACACCCATCCAATTTAAGCTTCTTTGAGATAATGGAAGTGTAAAAGAGAAAAATTAAATGTGCGTAAGGAGTTATTTATCAAATAGACATTCTGGGTGAAGTGCTACATGCTTAATGATAATGAAAGCGTGATTTTCCTGTGTGAGGTATAATTTGTTTAAAACCTGTACATTTCTTTATGTGATTGATGTTTGCCTGGGCTGAGTGAACACTGCTGTGTGTCTTTTTAAGTAGCTGGTCATAATTTACTGGCAATAAGYATTGCTTGGTGTTGAGAGGGACTTCCAAATACTCATGGCATACGATTTTTTTCTGTGTGAATACCAACAGGCTTTGCTGCTGGTGGTTTCAAAGGTCTGCCTGATTGCAGCTTCCAGCAGGTCAACCATATGGACTTTGTACTCTGGTCTCAGCTGCAATATGTGTTTGGGTTTTTTTTTAAACCCCTGGTTTCTGCTAATCATAAATTGCTGTTGCTGATAGGCCCAAGGAGAGATTGTTTTTTTTTGTGTTGTGACCTTAAGTTGCATTTTTATGTTTTTCTTCATTTTGGTTGTCCCTGTATTCTAAATAAGAAAGAAAAATATTTATTTCACTGCGAGTTTTGGGACTACCTCAAGAAAAATATACTGACAGAAATTTAGCCAGTGAAATTTAGAATGAACTGAAAATTCAATGAAAGSAGAAGGAGAAACGCTGAGCTATTTACACAGTTTAACAGTTTAACAAATGCACAACAAGTCATCCATTAAACAATTGGGAATTACTTTCTTCCACCATTTTATAACAAGTTTAATAATAACACTAAAGGAGTTAATTCAGTTTGGGCAAGTTGTCCAGATAAGTTAATTGCATCGAAGAGATTTTGGAACAATAAGGGTAGTTGAGGGCTGGTTTTTCAGCTGTTTTTCAGTTTTCGTGAACTGACACCCTTCCTCTTTCTTTTGTCTTTGCATTAGTCATTATCTGTGAAATTAATTATAAAGTCTCTTATGGTCCCAGCAGATTTCATTTGTGTCTTTGTCAACGTTGAGGATTTAAAGCCACTAATTCTCAGACATGTTATGGGGGTGGGAACAAGCCCCTCTCCTGGAGTGCTCTGGTTTTTGTCTTGGCTATTGACATCTGTGACRTACACAAGTGGTGATAGCTCTTTTGGTTTTGATGTTTCACTGTCCTATCTCTGTGCATACATACTAGAAATGTGATCTTATTATGATATTTTCTAGTATACTCTTGCTCCTACTGGTAGACCAAAATGATCAGAGAATACATTTTTATGGTTCCCCAGTATAAGTTTTGCTGTCTGCTGAGGTCTGGATAATGTTCTGGGTTCTTGTATTGGAAGTATTGTCTTGCTTTCTTTTTGTAGTATTTGCAAGGTTTTGCATCACTGTTAAAGCAATTCTTCATTCAGCATTGTGAAGAATGAGAATTCTATTTGATGCTAAAACTGAAAAGCTTTTGAAACCAATTCAAGAGAACTTTTTTTTTTGATTGAGCTTTTGTGACAGAAGCACTCTTCACTCTGGCAGTTGCTTTCCTTCTCAGGCAAAATCTGAGCCTGTTCATCAGTTCTCCTGATTGTTCATTTTGTCAAGCAACAACATTTAAGGTAATGGACTCTGCTAATGTGATGGCGAAGGCTGGAGTTCCTCTTCTAAGCTCTTAGCAGTGGAATTATTAAATTTGCTTCTTTTTCTTTGATTTGGTCATCAGTGGTAGACCTCCATGAACACATGTTTTAAAAAGGAGGTAATATTGACTTCAGTGATAGAGGAAGGTAAAATGCTTTCAAATATTCCTAAGTACCGGTACCTGTGGCACAGAATGGGTCTCGTAAATAATGCCCATTTTTGTAAATTAGGTACTTTGTCAGAGATAATTTGTTAAAGATACTGCACATAATGATGAAAGATTGGGAAAATCATTGTTTGAACACTGGTATTTTTTGGGTTTGTGCAAGACAGGACAACTGCAGGATGTTGATCTCATCATGTTTTARTAGCCTTTCCTGTCTTTGTGTCACCAGCTTATTTTTAAAACAGAGGAAGATTCTTTATTTTACTAAAAAACAAAAAATCAATGAGTAAACAGAATAGAAGAAGTTCTCTGTGTTGGGGACTGTCCTTTGTGGGAGAGATTTACATGTAAATATCTGATGAGTTGCACAGCAAGTCAAATCTTTGTGTTCACTCCTGGTAACATCGTCGAAAGTATGGTTGTGGTGTTACCCTTCCTCTCCCCATGAACCTGGCAGAAGTACTTTTGCAGCAGCGTAGCAAACTGAATCATAAAACTGCTCTGAATTAGTATTGTGCTCCCTCTTCCTTCCAGCTTTGGTTAATTTCAACCTTGAGCTAGTTGAAAAAATGCTTGGTTTTGTATAAGCAAGAAGGCACACAGGGGTGTGCACTCAGGTGAAATTAAGAAGTTGGCAAATGTTAAAGTAAACACGTTAGAATAAATGCAAGGTCATATCTTTAGGGCAATGCTGAAGTGGCAAATTGTAGCTTGAATACAAAACAAAAAAATGTCTTAGGTGAAAATGGATGCAGAGTTATAAATGGAAAAAGAGCAGGGATGCAGAATCCTTGCTGTGTATTATCAGAGCTTCAGCTCCTGGTTTGCCTTACAGGAGATACATTGGTCAGGAGTTCATGTGGTTTGGTTGACTCTTGCAAGTCTCGCTCTTCCCAAACATTTCAGCTGGGTTTTAGCTGAGGCAGAGAACTGTTTTATTTTTTTGTACTGGTTCTTTTGTTTATATTTTCCTGGACTAATAGCTTCTCTCATTTGAGTAATGAGTCACACTCATTAGCTCATTTGCATGGACAGCTCAGACTGTATCCTGATCATGTTTCTTACACCTTTGAGGAAATCTTGTCAGCATCAGCAGCACCGTCACGAGGCAGTCCCTGTGTCATCATTATCTTTTTTGCTGAGACAGCCATGGGACTTGTTTGGGAGTCTCTTCTGGGACAAGAGTATTCCATGATGTCTGGTGTGACGTGTCATGGCTGCACTGTGTTTCATGCAGGAACGTGACTGTGCAGATTGCAGGGTTTAGTTGTTGCAAAATACCATTGTGGAGGTGGCCAGTCTTGTCTAGCAGAGTTAACTCTGCATGTTGGCATTGGCACTGGTGGAAAGAAAATTACGATTTTTTAAAATGTTGATTTAATGTTTATAAAGAAAAATATCCTACAAGCGCAATATCAAATGGTGCTTTGTTGTTAGTGTCTAGCGTGTAATACTTGCTGGTTTGCCTGTTTTTTTTTTTCCCAGAGGAGATTTTTCACTATGATGGCATCGATCTTTCTTAATTTTGGCTGTTGGCTAGCTCAATTCTTGGAATTTAGGAACTGAATTTTTCAAGAGGGAAAAAGAGCTTGATGGGAAGATTATATTTTCAAGTCCTGGTACACATTTGCGTGGTGTAGCTGGAAGAAAACCAAGCCAATTAGATGTCGGTTTTGCTGCAAATATTTTTTGTATTGATCTATTTCCTTGGTWCTATGTCAGGGCAAAAAATGTTTCTTTAACCTGTGATCTCTAGTTTATGAAATTACAGGATTTCCTCTTGTCCATAATTTGAGTCCRTATCTGTTTTTTTACATCTCCTCACTGCCATAAGGAAACAAATTGTAATTAATATTTGCTAAATTGATACACCATACACCATATAAGAGAGACAATTATGGTCTCGCTTGGTTTTTGCCTCATTTGGAATTGCAGCAGGAGAAAGAAAGTCTGTTTTTACTGAGGGGTCACTCCAGGTCACAGCCTAGGATATTAGTGCAGGCTGCAGAGGGAGACACTTGCTCAGCTGAGCTAGCTGGAATGCAGGGCTGGTTGTGTTACCTCAGGAATGTGAGGCTGCTCCCTGCTCATTCCAGCTTGCTCAAGGCACAAAGCCCTGGAATACAGACATTGGCCTGTTTTTGAGGGGAATGTCTGACCAAAGGAAAGAGAATCTTCTGCTCCTGAAAAAGCTTGTCGAATTACTGTTCTTCATGAAGAGATGGGGAAAGTAGCATGATGGGTTGTAGAATAACACTAACAATGGAAATTCAGGTAACTTTGAATCTGAAAAGCTAGCTTCATTTGCAGGGKTTTTTTCTAGCTTGCATTTTATACATACATGCCTCAGGAAAAGTACTATTCAAATAGTTTTGAGGGTTTTTTGACATGCTGGCAATTTTTTATACTWCCACCTATGAAACTGCAATCTTTCCGAWCATAGAATTCAAAGGGTGGCCAGAAGGCATAAAATTTTTTTTCTATATCTAAAAATGTAATAATATCGAGGTTTTACACTATTGGATAGGCTGATGGTTAAAAGAAAGATCACAGTGCAACAAGAAATTGAGACGTGCCTTATAATTTTTCCCTCCCGGTTTGCACATGTGATATGTGATTTTAAAACTGTATTAACCTATATTAGCATGGTGGCAACCATGAAAATTTTGTGGAAGAGGTTACAGTGATTTTAGGGTAAATAGAGGAAATCTACTTTATATGGTTCATAACTGTGGCTTAGGGGTTTTAGCCTCACTTTCTGAGGGAATGAAGCTGAGGTATTGGCCAAGCCAGCCAATAGCTGCCCATAGCTTTGTAACACTTTGACAGTTTCAACTAATTTGTCAGGACAGGGGAGAGTAGAGGGGGAAATGCCATTACTTCTGACAGTGGAGAGTRCAGTGGGATATCAGTGCTTATTACACATCAGAAAATCCACAAACATGCACATCCTGAGACCAGAAGGCCCAAGAAGTCTGGACCATTGGGCTTGCTGCTCTCCAAACTGCTGATTTATGAAAAATTGTGGGTCTTTGCTATGAGCTAGTAGCAGGATGATGTAATGGGTTGAAATATTTGTGAAGTAGTGTCATGGTTTGGATACTGGCCAAATGCCAGGCACCCACATCTGGTTGATCTCCCCTACTACAGCTGGGCAGAAGAGGGGAAAAAAAAMCTGATAATTAATGCAAGGATTCATGAGTTGAGATAAAGGAACTGGGAGAAAAATGCGCCCAGGACAAAACAGGCTCAACTTAAGTTGAAAAATGAATTTATTACCAACAGAGTCAGATGAGGATAATGAAGAGTAAAATAAACCCTAAGGACACCATTCTTCCCCCCACCCTGTCCCTCCTTGCTGACAGTGCAGAGGGGGACAGGGTTAGCATTTTGGTTAGTTCATCACCAGGATCTATTCCGCTGCTTAGGGAGAGGAGTGCTTCCCCTGTGGGGTCCCTTCCATGAGCAGACAGTTGTCTCAAAACTGCTGATGGTGTGGGGTCCCTCGTTCACGGGGTGCAGTCCTTCAAGACCAGGCTGTTCCATCTTGGAAGCAAAGTCTCTCTCACCATGGGTCTCCCACTGCAACACAACCTCCTCCCGGCATCCGTCTGCTCAGGCGTGGGGATCTCCCCCATGGACTGTGAGCAGTCCTCCAAGGCCAGGCTATTCCATATTGGAAGCAAGACCTCTCCCTCCATGGGTCTTCCACTGGAGCATGGCCCCCTCCAGGCATCCGCCTGCTCCAGTGTGGGGCACCTCCCCCACGGGCTGCAGGTGGATCTCAGTACCCCCCATGGACTGCATGGGCTGCAGGGGGACAGCCTGCTCCACCATGGTCATCACCACATCTTGAAAAGGAATCCCGTGCCTGGAGCAGCTCCTCGCCTTCCTTCTCCACTTACCTTGGGTGTCTGCATCCCTCAAATCTCTCCACTTCCTCCTCTTTCTCTGGCTAGAAGCAGCTATGTGCACAATCTGTTTTGATTTCTTCTTAAATATGCTATCACAGAGGCGTAACCAACATCTCCAATTGGCCCAGTCTTGGCCAGCAGCATGTCCATTATCTTCAGAGCCATTAGAGACTGGCTCTGCTGGACATGGTGGAGGCTTCCAGAAACTTTTCACAGG
>JANSVG010000735.1:2857-41204 GCA_025434525.1 Malurus alboscapulatus | reverse complement strand
CCAATAAAAAAAAAAAAAAAAAAAACAACCTGGGCCAAGCAAAACCAATACAAGTAGCCGAAAGTGTGCAATAGGTGAGTTTGCTATGTGACCTCATTTGCCACGTATGAGTTGTCAGAACCTTATTTGTAACGGATATCAGTGACTCCTTGACGCATTGATTTACCTTTTTTTTCACATAAAAGGGTGTTTAAAGCAGCGGGAATGTGGTGTTCATAAATGTTCTTACTCTTGTCTTTATTCCAGTAATATGTCTGATGCTCTGGCAAATGCGGTGTGTGAGCGCTGCCAGACGCGGTTCGATCCCACAGAGAGGATTGTGAACAGCAATGGGGAACTCTATCATGAGAACTGCTTTGTGTGTGCTCAGTGCTTTCGACAGTTCCCAGAGGGACTCTTTTATGAGGTGCGTTCTCAGACTGGGTGGAAGAGAAAGAGCTCTGGTAAAATGTAAGGAATTAAATGAAGATTCTGACAGAAATATGAATTGTCATCTTTCTTGCATGTTTTATTTCTTAGCCCTAAGTAGATCAGTTCAATTATTCAGTTCCTTCTCTCTTGTTTTGTTTGCAGTTTGAAGGTAGGAAGTACTGTGAGCATGATTTCCAGATGCTGTTTGCTCCTTGCTGCGGGGAGTGTGGTAAGATGTGGCAGAAACTAACACCAGGGGGTAACAACGACAGGGCTGTGCAAACCTTTCAGCCTTGCTGTAACATCCAGCCCTGGGCTAGGATTGTTGGGGTCATTTAAAGGAGCCAGGAGTTCTGGCTGGGCACAAAGCATGATTCCAGCAGTGGTTTGGGGTTATCCTGGTTGCAGGAATAATTTTTTTTTTTCAAAGTTAGACTGTAATAGTACATGTGGAATAAAGTGGAAGGACTATGAAGGACAGTAGATTTTGATAACTGCATCCATCTCATGCTTTCCTTTTTTGCAGGTGAGTTCATTATTGGGCGTGTAATCAAGGCAATGAACAACAATTGGCACCCAGAATGTTTCCGCTGTGAACTCTGTAATGTAACCCTTGCTGATTTGGGTTTTGTGAAGAATGCTGGAAGGTAAGATGGAGCAGGAGGTTGGAAAGTTATTGATATAGTAGTGAGATACTGAGTATGGACAGTTAGTTATACACTGAGAAAGAAAGCTTGAAAAGGCATAGAAGAAGCTTTAAGCAATTACCTGTTAGGTGAGAAATTCTTCACCCAATGAAACATGCAGAAACTCAGATTTTAGTGGCTAGTGGATGGGTTCTTGAAGAGATAGGCATTTCAGGCAGAAGGCAGAGATTTCAGGTATTTCAAACTAAAGGCTGCATAAGTGAGAAAAAGGGATTATGCCATCTCAGGCAGGCTATTTATCAAGTAAATTGCTGAGCAGGAAATCAAGATGTAGCAAAAGGGCAAAAGGATAGCACAAAGATTACAGCAAAGTCTTTTCAGCATGTGATTCCACTGGTCTTCAGAAATCATTCATTTTTAATACAGAAATATAAAAAAGAATCCTAGAGGTTGAATAATGCATTTAATTCAGAAATAAGAAATAAAAACACAAACGGGAGCTTATACAAAAGCATACTATTATAAGAAATTAAAACAATCCAGCAGTTAGCAGACAGTGTTGCACAATTCAGTGTTAATTTTAGGCTTTCATATGTTATGAGCATAGCCTAGTAGTTTCGTAGAGTTTGTATTTTCTCTAAATAGCAAAGGGAGGAAGAAAATATACTTGAGCCTGTCCAGCAGGGAGTCCTCTCAATTCTCTCTCCTTTTTCATCCTGCATCAAACACCGTACCTTAGTTTTTTGAGCAGGGCATAAYTGATTTTCTTCTGGCACCTGAACTTGCTAGAATGGGCTGTTGGAATAGCACTTAAAGTGTTTTGGAAAAGCAGTCAAGATAAAAGCAGTTCAGGCAAGATAAAGTATGTTTGATTTTGTAATCTGTGGACCAAATCTAAAATGATAAGGAACTCATTCCCAAAAGCATAGCAGAGAGATAGGGGTGTGTTTCTACATAGGAATGTATTTCACCTCTCACATGGTTTCCTATAGTATTTGTCTCCATAGCATTGAAGCAGTCTTCTAGGAAATATTTTTGGAAACTCTTGCATTCTTCTTTTCACTTTTCATTGTGCCTGGTCTGCCCTAGCCTGCCTGTCACTTCCAGGGATATTTTGCTGGATGCAATTTGTATCAGTGAGAATAAAGATAATCCCAACTTTATCCATAGTGAAGGAATAGGCTTGCTAGATAAGTCATGAAAAGGAATTGTAAACCATCTTTAAACTAGGAATCTTTTCTTGTCTTAATTCCAGTCCAGACTGGGTTCACTACATCATTCGGGTCTTTTTTTGTTTCTTGTCACTATTTAGTACCTCTTTTCTCTCTACTACATCTAAACGCTTTGAATGCAGGGATTTGAAAAAGATGTGCAAATGTGGGATTTTTCAGGCAGGTCTGTCTTGGGAGTGGATCTCTGCTGCTGGCATAATGTGAAATTTTAAATAAGGCTGTGTGCATTGTGCAGAAAGGAGCATTGAGTGCTTTGGGAATTAGGTTCTTAAAGAAAACAAAGAAATATATAGGTCCATTTCCTTTTTGCCCCCTTCTCTATTCCTAAGTGCTCAGTCCTCAGTTTCACATCTTGGAAATCAGTAGAACTGTCCTTCTGTTTGCAGTTTCAGCAAGACAAGCACACGTGTTCTTTGTAGTCAGAGGGGTCCTTGTTAATGGCAGTTGCATAAAACCAACAGAACTTCCCTTCTCAGGATGGGTTTCACTCTGGGTGGACAGTCTTGCTGTGTATTTGTGCTCTCAGCTGTTTTTGGTGGAAGATGGTGTTCTTAGGAAAAGCACTGTCAAGAGTCATGTTCACAGTTCAGATTTAGCACTTAGTGAGCTTTCATTTGTCTTACCCTCATATGTTTGAGGTAACATTATGGTCTTTTTAATACAAAAGAGATTGCACAAAGCTTCACGGAATTTCTCAGCAACAAAAAAATACATGACAGGGTCAAATGCCCCATTGAGGCTGGTGAGGCAGGAAGTGATACGATTGCTGAGGGCCAGGAGACGCTGTCTTTCACAGGAAGCTTTGCTCCCATTGTAATGGAGAATATAAATGTAGCGATTGACATGATAAGGTACAAAGCAAATCAGAAAGATCATCAGGACCATGATGATCATTCTGACAGCTTTTTCCTTCAGGTGTTTCTCAACTCTGTTCCCACTCTTCAGGCTCCAGATGATGAGTAAGTAGCAAGTCACTGTAGTAACAAAGGGGAAGGTGAATGCCACTGCTAAGGACATGAGGGCATGACGTGATGCTTTTTCCCTGTAGAGCTGCAGGCAGACAGTTGTGTTTTTCACCTGGACTGTCTGCACGCTGAGCAGCAGAGGTGCCATTGCCACCCCAACAATGAGCCACAGAAAGGCACATGCCACGTGGGCATACCGGGACCTCCGGAGCTTGATGGACTTCACAGGGTGCACAATGGCCAGGAAACGGTCAACACTAATGCACATCAGAAAGTAGATACTGGCATACATGTTGAGGTAAAAAAGGAAGCCAGTGAGTCTGCATGGGATCTCACCAAAAGGCCAATGGTTACCAGAAAAATGGTACACCAGCCGAGTGGGAAGTACCAGCACAAAGGACAAGTCAGCCACAGCAAGATGCATCAGGAAAATGTTGGCAGGTGTGCCTGACTTTTGGTCCCGGATGAAAAGCCAAAGAGCCAGGGCATTGCCAGCAAAAGCCAGGATGAAGTCCAGAAAGTAGAAAGTGGCAAAAAGGATGTTCTCAAGGTATGTCTCCTTGCCACATTGCTCTGATGTTTCCAAAGCAAAATTTGATTGATTTGAGTAATTGAAGAGCAACCTTGAATCTGCTGGTCCATTCATTTTTCCCCACAGTTATGAAGGAAAAAGAAGCCCTAAATGTGAGAGAATTGAGACAGTGTATTACAAAAGTGCCTTGATCTGTGGTAAACAAACAAAAAACCCCAACAAAAGACCCAAAAAACACACATGAAAGTCAGCAGTGTCTCCTGTTTGCTAGCCTCAGTGTTTAATATGACAGGTCAGTCTGAATTGAAACCATGTGTTAAAATTCTGAATACCCTCTTCTCAGCTGTGTTTACCAGAGCATTAATTCATGTGGAAGGAACTCCCATGAAGAGCTGGCTAGCTGGTGATGAGCTTTACTCCAGCCTGTGCCAAGATCAGGCATAACCAGATGCTTGTGCATCTGGTTAAGAGGAGTAGGAGTGAGTTCTGTATGTCTAACTAGAAAGTATTTGCCATATTTTAATTTTAAAGCCTGATTCAGGGCTGAGGAGTTCCTAATGAGTCAGCTTTTCTGAGCTCAGGTATCTGTTGTAAGGTGACCTAACTTAGAATATGTCATGTTCTTAGAAGAGATAGAAGATAGGCCACGTGTTATTAAAAAAATCCACAGGGTTTCTGAAAACCTTTGAGGTTTATTTTAGTCCTAAGTCCTGTGTTTAAGGCAAATACACCTAGTTCCAATATAGAAGGAAACTTTTCAGATGTTGGGTAGCAATATCTCATTTGACACCGAATTGACTCAGGGAAGATTTTAAGTAATGTCCATGCTGTGAGTCACCTGTCAAAGTGTCACCCTTCCCTGCAGCTTTTACCTTCCAGCACAGCTCTCTCTTTTCCCCCCTCAAAAGTCCAAGCTCCACTGTAGCTTATCCAGGGCCTTTTCCAAGCAGTAGCGTAGTAAAACTAATCTTAGCTTTGCCAGTCGCTGTTTGTAATGTCCTGAACAGCATCAACAAGGCATGCAATAGGATTTTCTATAAAAGCCTACCCATGGCTTTTTATATGTTGCTTGTCTGTGGATATAGGTAGTAGGGAAATGCAAGCAGTCTGAAATTCTGGCATTGTTTTTATTTCTTGGATTCCTTAGAAATGTTATAGTAAGTGCAGCAGCACCTCCATTATGCTCAACATTGCGTTTTGTACTGACTGATGATTTCTCCATAATATTCAGTACATCTTTAAATACATCCATTTTGCACTGCATCCACCTCCCCAACAGAAATCATTGTTCAGATGTCTAAAAATATTTGGATCATAGAGAAACTGAAATGGGATTAAGGACAAACAAGTATACTGGAAAATGTAAGAAAATTCCAAGGTAATTAATATCTTCAGTTTGGCTGCTGTTACTTTCAGGTGGACAGAAAATTGGAATAGCTGGAGATTAATGTGCTGCATTTCTTCTGTTTAGTTCACAGCTGAAGAGCCAAAGTCAACAGCAGGGAGACTGGATGAAATTCAGAAATTGGAATTTCTTACAATGGCCACAGAGGGTCCTTCTTACTTCATGCATTGCCTGGATACCCTTGTGGATTTGAGTATTTATAACAAGTTGTTACCTTGCTGTTATTTGCAATTGCATGTGCAAGGAAGACTGTAGACCCCTTTTGTCCTTATGTATAAAAATACTTGTGAAATTGTGCTTTCACATACAAAAGGAAAATGCCCTGCTGCAGTTTTTTTGTGTGAAGGTCACAAGTTTTACAGAGGAGGCCAAAATTTTTTGTCTGTCTGGTGTGGATTGAACTTGACTGAAAGCCAAAAAGCACCCACGATGTTCCCTCCCCACCCTGCCACTGGAGAGGCAGAAGGGAGAACAAAAGCCCAATTAACAGTAACATTTATGGCTTTTAGATAACATAGGATAATTGAAAGGTATGTATATGCTCCCAAAAATGGTCAGACAGGCTGAATAACTTAAGTTGCAAAATAGATTTATTACTAAAAACTACTAAGACTACTACTACAGCAGGGAGGGGAACAGAGATAGGGAAAAATTTACAAGAAGGAAATAAAAAAGGAAATTTTAAGGCACCTGTTATTCTTTCTGGGAACCTGTCTCTCTCAGGTCGTCCCTCCCCACCCCTCCATGCCTTCCCGCCCGCAAGGTGGGCAGGGATGAAAGTTTTAACATAGATCAACCTACTCATTATGGTTATCGTCCAGCATCATAGGAGAAGAGTCCTTACAGCTCCAAGCTGTGGAAGTTCTTTTCCCAAGAAACAGTCAGTGTATAACTGCTGGTGGCATGGGATTCTTTTTCTTTACCTCGTGGGAGAAAGGAAAACAGACCTCCAAGGCTACTCTCTCAAATCTCCTGGCAGAACACAGTTTCTTCTTAGCATCCACTTGCTTCAGATTGGGGGGGAGTCAAGCCTTTTCCCCTTTTTGGCTTGTGATCAGTCCAGTCCTCAAAGGCCAGGTTTTTTTTTTTTAATCTTGGATGCTGTCCCATCCCGCTTGAAAAGAGGGAGTCGGGGAGGATTATTTTAATAGATTTCTTGGACAAAAACTAAAGTGCAAACACAGCAATATTATATCTGAGAAATGTTTGTTGATAAAGAAGAGTAAGTGTTCCTGCCACTTCCTACCAAGGGAGGATAAAAAAGGGAACAAAGAGGGAAAAAGAGAAACGGAGAGAGAGAGAATAGCAGACAGATTCTTACCCCTGTAACCCGGGCACCCCGTCGACATTAGCTTGGCAAAAGGAGCGTGTGTGCTGCAAACCGCGAGGAGCCTGTGCAGCTCCTGAGATGGGCTGGGCACAATTTCTAGACAGCAGTGGCTGCGTGTCCCTCCCATCAGCAGAGAACACGGTGCCGTGGCTACGGGCACACTCGTGAGATAGCTGCAGCTGCTGTGGGCGGGCTGGGGCTGCGGGCACTGCCGGACACACGGCTGTGGGTGGGCTGGGGCTGCGGRCACTGCCGGACACACGGCTGTGGGCAGGCTGGGGCTGTGGGCACTGCTGGACACACGGCTGTGGGCAGGCTGGGGCTGCGGGCACTGCCGGACACACGGCTGTGGGTGGGCTGGCTACTGCAGGCACCGCCGGACACACAGCTGTGGGTGGGCTGGCTACTGCAGGCACCGCTGGACACACAGCTGTGGGTGGGCTGGCTACTGCAGGCACCGCTGGACACACAGCTGTGGGTGGGCTGGCTACTGCAGGCTGCTGCGGGACCCACGACAGCGGCTGCTGCAGGTGGTAGCTCCGTCGGGAAGAGCAAACACGAGGTTGTCGCAGTGTCGAGCTGCCTCGGGGAAGCGACAAAACAGAGCACATGGACAGGATAGGTGTGTACAGGGAAGGCAGGACCACAGAAACTAAAGGAAACAAAAGGGAAGCTGGGGGGCAGGACAGCCAAGGTGACCCTCGAGGCAGGCCCCTGCTCCCTCCAAGAACCCCAAAGGAAAATGGCCCCGGTTGTGTCGCAGTTACTGCTTTTATATGCCTCGCCCTCCCATAGCGTGATTTCCTGCGCGGTTTTTTTCCGCGTGCTGTTTTCCAGGGCATCTGGGCATCTGCCCCACCAGCAAGGGGGGCAGGGCGCTTGCAGAGCAGCAGGGGAAGCTGTCTGTGCCATGACTGGCTGCCAGGCAAAACCTCCTGAGGGACAGAGCTTCCAGCACATAACACATGTTGAGGCATAAATAAAAATCAGATTGGTCTCTCTAAGATGCAGGGCCTCTATTTTCTATACGGGTCTCCCGTTGAAGAAATAGTCCTTTTGAGAACAGCTTGTTTTGTCCATGTCGAGCACCACAGCAAAATAAAGCAACAGCACCTGTCTTCTTACTATGATCTTGGGTCTCTATTCTTTCTTACATCTCCTCATACTCTTCCTCTGTCCTCCCCTGGTGCATGATACTAACAACCTAAAAACTAAATGGCGGCCGCAAACTATCTTGTTTTGAATTCTTCTTAAGTACAAGACCATACATCATCACAGAGGTGTAACTAGCATGTGCAGTTGGCCCAGGCCTGACTAGCAGCCTGTCCATCAACCTCAGAGCCACGATGGACTGGTTTTAAAACAAAGGGGGTAGGGCTCCTTTTGCTGGAGAAGAAGGAGGAAGCTTCTAGAACTTCCTCACAGGAGCCATCTTTGTGATTTCTTGGTCCCATACCCCCACCACTAAAAAACCAGACCGAGCAAAACCAGGACACTATCATATTCATTTGTCCCTTAAAAAGTAAAATCTGCAAGTATTCTTGAATCCAAGAGTTTAAAGTTTGTATGGGAGAGTAACATTGACTCACCTATTTGTCCTCCCTGGATGGAATTAGTTTAAATATGTATTTTTCTGTTGCAAAAGAGAAACATGAGACCATGCCTTTTTACTGGCTGTTAATTTATGATGGTGCTTATCACCTCATGTTCTAGCTATTAAGCCTTTTTTTTTTAATTAGGCCCATTGCTTATTTACACTTTTCATCTGCAAAATGTGTTAATCAGATGATCATTTTATACACCTCTGTTGGAGACGGTGGTCTGGTGGCTAAATGTTGCTCTATCCATGGTTATGACACCTGAGCAAGCACTAAACACAGGCTTGGAGGAGCGGAAAAGGCAGAAACCAGGTTTGTCTGATGRAACAGACTGGGATGGCTCTTGTCTTACTGATAATGCTTTGTATTAGTTCCTAAAGTGAAGGACTAAGCAGACTTTTCCCTGTTTACAAGCTAATTATTAGGGGTTCAGCAGCATGATGCATTGAACCAGTTCTATTTGGGCTGGTTTCCTAAGGAGGATCTTGGAAATTCAGATTCAGCTGAATCCAAATTTAGAATAGGCAAGACTTCAAACTTGAGAAGTCTTATCCTCCCTATGACAGCATTGAGTCTGCTGTGGATTTTTATCCAGACATGCTTTCAGTGCAAAATGCTGTGGGTTGGAGTAGAAAGAAGAATGCCAGACCTATCTGGAAGCCCAGTATGTCAGTGTGAGGAAGAGAGAGGCTTAGAACTGAAGATAAAATTGAAATAGATTTGGTCTTTGCAAATGACAGCCTTTGCAGGAGGGCTGCTGTTGTCTAATTTACTTTATAGAGCAATGTGAAGGGTGATATTTTTCATTGTCTGGTTAGAAGTTCATAGAAAAGGGAAGTGATCCTCTTTCTAATTTTGCTTATGTTTTAAGTTAGAAGAAAATTTTAATTACACCTTTAATGGTTTTTTTTTGTAATTCTACTTATTGGGTGAAAATTGTGTTGTAGTACTTGAATAGGTTTGGAAACAAAAAAACCAACATGTCACTAGAAATAATTGTTGGGCTTATTTTTAGAATTTATATGTTTTCAACAAAATGCTGTAGCTTTAGAAAAGTAATAACTCTTCTGACAGTGTGTTCTCTGGAATGCGTTGAAAACCCTTTGTGGTTATTTGCAATTCCACTCCTATTCTCCTTGAGTTTATCCTATAAATTGAAAATAAATGTATTTCTGGGGGGGTTTTTTATGCTTACAGATGAAGCACTGGGATTTGTATAGTTTGTATAAACACTAAGAGCAAAGTAGAAACCTTTCCAAATGACCTAGAATGTGTAGTTTGTGTTAAGCTATATGGTGCAAGAGGCTTTCACTCCACAGAGAGAAAACTCCTTTAGGAGTCTGGCTCATTATCCAATAATTTCTGCTTGGACTGCACCCTTAGTGTTGTGTGAATATTTAGTGATTTACATATTGTTAAAGAGAGCACTATTCTGGAATGAGCCATTATTCCAGACCTTCCAGGGGTGAGCTGTAATGGGGATGTCGCTGCTCATTTGAAATGCATGCACACTGACCATATTTCATGCCCTGTTTCTCTTCTGCTCAGAAACAAACAAGAGAACAATCCATAAGGCTGTCAGTATGGACATAACGCAATCATTCTTTCAGGAGATGCTCTGTCTGTCATTAATGCAAGAGCTATTCACAGGAGAAATCTTTAGCCCCTTGTACTCTGTTACCTGGCTAGTTTGGAGCTTTTGTTTGTCCACTGCAGATAAAGTTGACCTATATGTTAGGTTTGTGGTGGATATCAGAAACTCCTGTTCTTGTACTCAGCTGGAGCAGTTTCTGGTATGATTATACTGGTTTGTGCATTTTTATAATTATGCATTTAGTGTCTTGTCAAATTAGTGTCTCCTGTCTTTCACTCAAAGTACTCTTCATTAGAAATAGTCTGCTTCTGGCTGAAGTTATTCTCCTGAAAAATCACTCTCTACTGAGCCTGTATTTTAGCTGAAGTACTTGGTTTTTGTGACCATCAAAGCAGTGTCCGAGAGCACTGGACATATTATACAACTGGCACAAATGGATATACATTAGGTACAAAAATTTGTAAACTTCTTTGTTTTGAAGGAGTGTTGTAAAGAAAGGTGAGGAAATTATTTGAACTTCAAAAAGTACTGCCTATTCTTAGATTGAAACATTTCCATTATATTCATCCACCTCGGTGTGTTTTCTGCTCCTCATTGGCACCAACTAAAAATAATGCCGTTAGGAAAGCTCCTTAAAAAAGAAAGATCCTAAAGCCCCTACTAACAAAAGTTTGTCTCTTACCTCTTCACAATGCTGTAAAGTCCAGTGGGTAGAGTATATGGTCTTTTGGGGGAATCTCAAGGAACTCCTTCTGATGGCAGCAAACCAGATTGAAGTAGAGCAGAGAAAACAAGATGATCCCAGGAGAGTGCACTGTTGCAGAGTTGCTAAGGGCAGAGAGGGGACCCCCTCTATATAGTGTCCTACTCACATTGATAGTGCATTATCAGCTCAGTCACACAACAGAGCAGGGGAGAGGACACCCCAGCACAAAGGAGCAGTCTTCATCCCAGCTGAGCTCTTGGCACTGCTTCTGCTGGTATAGATATGAGTATCCTGCATGAATATTCCAGTGTTCATGGCTGCTACTGAACTCCCAGCCCTAAACACAAAATCCTTGGAGTCCTCTGATTATTTTAGAAGGGTGGAGAGATGCATTGTTTGGGGGAAATCTAGTATCCTGACACAACAGGACATTTCAGAATGAGATAATTCCATAATGGTGGGAGTGGGGAGGAGGAGAGGGTGGGGGAGAGGGAGGGCTGCTATGGTAACAGCTTAGTCTGTCCAACACTTCCCTTTGCTTCCAATAGAGAAGGTCTGTGGGAGGGCAGAGGGTTTGTGAGTGGGGAGGGAGTTGATGATGGTTCATCAGTGCAAATGGCTGAAGGCATCTCATTCAGCTGAATGAGAGGGGTCTCTTTCAGGAGGCTTGTTTCAGGGTCCCCATGTCCAGCCCTGTATAATTACTCTGCATTTGACAGTGCTGAATAAAATTGATGCCTTTATGCTGAGATAACACAGCTGCATGTTTCCTTATAATGGGGTGCTGTCTGCTTTTTCTGGACTCGGTCTGGGCGGACAGTACTTCCAGCCCTGGACAGAGACACTTGCTGACAGGAGGGCTAAGATTTGGAGAAAATAATAATGATACTTAGCAGTTACGTGCCTGCCAGCTGAGTCATAAATGTTTGAGGCCTCAAAATAACATCTATGTTGTATTCTTATCCCCATTTCACTTATCTAAGGGTAAGTGATTCATCAAGGCAGAATTTTGAAAGGGGCCCTGTGAAGAACCCACTACTTCATCCATAAATCGGACAAATTTTTCTTTTGTCTGATGTGTTTTGAGAATGATCTATAAATCCCAGTGAATGTTTTGCCATAGTGGTACAGTGAAAGGAATTAAGCAGACTTGTTGGTTTTGGGACAAAACAACCCAAAGAAGACATTCCTCTGTCATTTGTCTTTTATCATAAATTCTTCCCAGCCCACAGCATTTGCAGCAAGAGGGATAGGTAATAGGCAAGTAAACTGAACAGCTTCTCCTCAGAGCTCCTAAACATTGAGATAAAACTGGTGGCTTCCATTGGCCTTCACAAATTTTTTATGCCTTTGCTTGAGTTTTTTTATCAGAACTTTGGGTTATCTGCCTGTTATAAGTGTACTTATAATATGTTCAAGAACATGTGGTAGGAACACAGCTGCTTTTACCACATAAAGTTGCATAGTTCTTAATTTTCTTTAACTTATAGCTAAAAGGAATTTGTGGGCAGAAGAGCTGATACTCAATGGTCTTTTGTTTATCCTAAATATTGAAGACTAATGAATCCAGCCATGGTAAAAGGCATTCAAGCAATGTACTTTGGTTTGGTACATTTTATTCTTTCTCCTTGACTCCCTCCCAAGTGCTTTAACGCCTCTGTTATGGTTGGATCCATTAGCAATAGAGAGGGTGTTGCCACCTTTCCTTGCCCAGCTGTCAGAAAAGATCTAGAGGGTTGGAAAGGATCCCTAGAAGAATGACTGGGTGATATTCTTGATGGCATATAAATCAGGGTCTGTTGGAGGAGTATTCTAAGGAAATACAACTCTGTGACTGCTTTATACTCATATTCTTCTCTGTGCAACTGGTGTGAAATACTGGATACTCAACAGAATTACATTTTTCTGACCTCAGAAGACAGTTCTGTTACATAAAGTTCTTCCTACAGTATGCAGTATATATTGTTTTAGGAGAAAGAGCTTTTTAATATTTTTTTCCCTTTCCTTTGTTCAACCAGGCATCTATGCAGGCCATGTCATAACCGTGAAAAAGCTAAGGGACTGGGCAAGTACATCTGTCAGAAGTGCCATTTGATAATTGATGAGCAGCCTCTGATGTTTAGGAATGATTCCTACCATCCCGATCACTTCAACTGCACCCACTGTGGGTATGTTCTCATACTGTAATCTGTGACAAAAAAAGGAGAGAAGGAGAGAGACAAACAGTTCAGTCAGCAGTGCAGTCCTTCCCAAGGTCTAACCTTAATTGCCTTCACATTGTTGAGCAAATAGAAATTGTGTGAGGAGAAACTGAAAGAAATTTGGAAAAACTACCAGAATTTTAGTTCTATTTTGCCAGTCAAAGTTCTCTTATTCTAACATTGGATAGTGCTACTTTGTAATGAAAATGGTTTCTTGGTATGAATTTATCTGAACAGCTGTTTGCAGATTACTGTAGTGGAGTTTTCCAAAGATAGCAGTTACTAGGTTGTCCAAAACAGTTTCACTTTGAATTCCTGGATAGAAAGAAAAAGATGGCTTAATAAGATGTGTCATTCTTGTGGCACAGTCCATGACCATGCTGATACCTGTCTGACCTGAATTACTTACCATGAAGCCATTTTAATTGAGCACAGTATTGCCCCAGAATGGGTAACAGTGCAAATGTCTCACTGTTGAACACTGCTAGATGATCATTGTACTTGAGCTCTCCCATTCAAAGATACCTCGAATCTTAGTGTGACACTGCGATGTTCCATGTAAGTGCACCTCGTTTTTCTGCAAGAGTATCCAACCGCAGACATGATCTTACACATATGTTCTTGACTGGTAAACTGAAAAAGCAATTTTAGAAAGATGAGTTGACAATATCTGTATTTCACTAGCTTAACTTGGTGACTGCATTTGTAGAACGAATGTTGCCTAAGTTAACCTTCAAGTTTAGTCTTCCAAAACTTCCTTCCATGCATTGAAGAGTTTCCCTCGGTGTTCTTACTCTGGGGATGTGTTTGTGTTCCCAGAAAGGAGCTGACTGCTGAGGCCCGGGAGCTGAAGGGAGAGCTGTACTGCCTGCCCTGCCACGACAAGATGGGGATCCCCATCTGTGGAGCCTGCCGCAGGCCCATTGAGGGTCGAGTGGTCAATGCTCTGGGAAAGCAATGGCATGTTGAGGTGAGGCCTCTCTGAATGAACTTCAAGAAACTTCCTTCAAGAGCTGGTTGGGAAGAACTGGTTGAATGCTGTAGACATGTAGGTGGTCTGTAATATATGAATTCAGACAAAGGCTATGTTATGTTTCAGATTGTCTTCACCTTTTTTGAGTGAATGAGTACAGCAGGGCCATCAGCATTCCTAAGAAAGCTATGCTTTCATGACTGTAATAAACTTAATTTTAAAATTTTTAAACTTTCTTGCAGAATAGGGTTCACTGAACAGCATTTACTTACTAATAAATTTATGTATTTTCTTTTATGTACTTAGATATATCGTCTCCAATTCCCGGCACAATTACCTGGCACATAACAGTGTTGGAATTTTTATTTCAGTCTGAGTCAATGCAATTCTTGCTTTTTAAGACTTTTCAGCTCATTATTTCTGTAACTTTTAGCTGAGTCATCACAACTTGCTCTGAAGATTTTTAGCGAACTGTGTTTTAGTCATTTATGCCTCCTAGCGCTTGACCTGAGAGAGAGATGCTGCTGCTCATTTGAAGTGTATTCATGCCAACCACGTTTATGTTCCTGCTTCTTTTCTCTGAAACAAGAAAGATAATAGTGCACAAGTCTATCAAGATAGACACAAGATGAATGCCCTTTCAGCATGTTTTCCGCCTATCTTTGATGCAACTCTTAATTACTATAAATAGGCTAAATATGTCCTCTTTTCTTTTGCTTCCATAAGAATCTTTCCTATCCGTGCTTTATTAAAGCATTAGGAGGTAACAGCTTTAAATGGAAAGTGGTAGATTTAGGTTAGATATTAGGAAGAACTTTTTTCCTTGTGAAGGTGATGAGGCCCTGGCACTTGCTGCCCAGAGGATCTGTGGCTGCCCCATCCCTGGAAGTGTATAAGGTCAGGCTGGAATGAGATGAGGCTTAAAGGCCTTTCCAGCCCACACTATTCTGTGAAAAAGTGTAATGCATTGAGCTGTGATTTATTGCCATGTTTTTCCCTGGTGACAGGAAAGTCATTTTGCCTGCCATGGAATTTTTTTTTCTTTTTCAGCATTTTGTTTGTGCCAAATGTGAGAAGCCATTCTTGGGGCACCGACATTATGAAAAAAAAGGGCTGGCCTATTGTGAAACTCATTATAATCAGGTAAATTCTGCCATCTGTGCTATAGGTACTTGTTGTGACTGGCAAATGCTTTTTTATATTTTATATATGCAAAGCTATGCAGATTTTGCATAATCTGAATTTGTAGAGGCAATTAAATATTATTAAATTAGTCAGAGTTAATAGAAAAAGGATAGTTTTTCTAGGCAAATAGAAAAGTGATGCTGGAAACAGAATAGAAATATTTTGGGAGTACTGATTTTAATTTGTACCATTTACAGAAAATCACTGACCCTGGGTTGTGATTAAAATCCATGTAATTGTACTTCTAAAGTTTTTGTGTGGGCTTCTTTGGTAATTACTTGCTTTTGTGGGCCTGAGGCAACTGTTGTGTTGTCTAAAGCACAGAAAAGTAGATCAATTAAAAAAACATATAAAAGCCAATCAGACCCTGTTTTTTTGGTATAATTCAACTGATCAACTATGAGTTTGGTATTTTCTTCTGTCAGATAAATGACTCCTGCATAAGAAATGTTACTACTTTGATAGTAGCTCTATTTTAGCAGTAGTTTTATTTTGGTGTTTGGTTAGGCATCAGGAGATGTTTGTCTACAGTAAGCATGATACTCTACCCATTCTTTCTTCTCCAATTTCCACATATACAGCACTTTAAGATTCCATAACAGTACAAGAGTGTGAGGCATCAACAAAAAAGGTTTTGTAGTATTTACTGGTATGAGATCCAAAAGCACACAGACTATTTGGCAAGTGTATGAGAAGTTATTCAGAAGATTTAAATTGGTATATTTGAGGACTACTGCAGTTTCTGGGAATTCTTTGATTATTAGGATTTAATGTTCACACCAGCTGTGTAATTTGGGGACCATGAGTAGTCAGCAACATGAGTTCCTATTCTTATTTCTTTTTCTGTCCAGCTCTTTGGAGATGTCTGCTACAACTGCAGCCATGTGATAGAGGGAGATGGTAAGATTTGTTCCCTCCTTGTTTTGGGTTGCTGTCCTTGTTTCATTTGTTAGTGCAGCTGTTGCAATCCCACAGTTTTAAGAAATCAGTGTTTGTTTTTACATCTGGCCTCACTTGAATTTGGATATAAATCTCAATTCAAGTAATCCATCAGTTTATTCTTACTTGGTGCTTTTACTTTTGCAGTGGTTTCAGCTCTTAACAAGGCCTGGTGTGTGAATTGCTTCTCCTGCTCCACCTGCAACATCAAGCTCACACTGAAGTAAGTCAGTGTTTATATTTTGGACCATGTGATATGTTTGCCCCCAAGGCAGAGTAACAGCCTGGGGGAGCTATGAGCCAATGCCTCTCTGAAGGCCAGTATGCCTTTCTGTTAGGAGCAGGCACTCCTAATTTCAGCACTAAAAGGGAACTGACACAGCATCCTCTCTGGTTTATTTTCCTTCATTAATCTATTCTGTAAGGAGGTTTAATAAAAGTGGAGCTCATTCAGCAGTACAGAGAGAAGGCTTTAAACGTTAAGGAATTGCCTGTCCTGAGTAGCCTGCAGCCTCCATATCTCCTTAACTCTGGATGCTTCCCTTAATGACAATATTTGCTATTGCATAGATTATTTTGAAATAAAATAATATGCTATTTACTTCAAATATCTAGAAGAGGGGCAGAAAAAAAAATCCTATATTTTTCCTTTATCGGGTTCAAAACCTTACCCTACTATGCTGGGTTGGCTCCAGCCGCTTATATGAAAGAGCTCTTAATTCATCCCAAAGGGGACTTCTGAAGTGATGCTTGCATTCTACTAGAACAAAATAGTTATTCTAGACAGTTACATGCAAATATGTACCAAAATCTTGCTCCTTATTTAACCTAGCGATACTGAAAACCTCAGTTCACGGATAGGAGCCCACTCTCTGTACTTGTGCCACCTGAGGAGGAAATGAGTTGTTTTATAAATGCAATAGAACACTAACAACAAGACTGATGTAGATGCATGAAGATTTGAATTAGTGAAGCATGTAGTTTGCAAATAAGATTTTAATAACTAATCTTTGTGTTAAAGGAATAAATTTGTGGAGTTTGACATGAAGCCTGTGTGCAAGAAGTGCTATGAGAAATTCCCTCTGGAGCTGAAGAAACGTCTGAAGAAATTGTCAGAGCTGGCATCCAAAAAGACCCATCCTAAAGCAGTAGATTTAAACTCTGCTTAAATAGATCTATTTGTCTCCTGACTGCACTCTTTAACACAAGCTAATGCTCACTGCAGCAGTTGATTACAGAAGCAATTACTAAGAAGTGAAACCAAAGATAAGTAGTACCTTTCCCTGCTTCTGGTGATGTCTCTTGCATCTAGAATGTCCATTTTCTCAAGCAATTGTCTATTAACACTGGAAGGAAGAGGAGTATGATTTCTGCTTGAGCAGTATGCAGTCTGATTATTGATTTGCTACTAATATTGCATTTTGCCTTTGTGAAATTGTACACCGTCTTTCCTTCTTCAATTGAAGTGTAGTTCTCTTTCCAGTCCTCTTAGTCTAAGGAATTTGGCAAAAGAGTGGGACTCTTGAGAGTGGGACTGGAAGGAATGTCGGATTTTTTCTTTTTTTAGGGTATCAAAATTTTTCTTCTTACTCTGAAGAAATTTTTAGGTTTTTTAATATATAGGCAAATATTCTGAAAGTTGTCACTCTTTGCTACATGCAAAAAGTTCTGGTCTTTCTTCAGATTCCTACAGAAAATATATGGGTGCCCTATAGTCTCTCTGCTTTGTAGGTTTACTGGACAAACCCAGGAACCAATAGCTATGGCATCTGCACTGCCCACTTAGGCCCAGTGTTAAGGCAGCTAAGAAGTTCCCTTTGCTGCTTTGCTGCTCTGTACTGAGGAGATTTCAGCCATCAAGGCCATGTGAGCCTCTTCAGAATAGTAGGSCTCTCCTTAAGGAGAAGATGGCTATGGGAAACTGAACATTTTATTAGAACTGACACTCATTTTCTCTGTTCTCTACTACTACATGGCTGGTAGAGCTTCTACTGGTCAACACAAAGTGTGTCCTGTCCACTGCATAGTTAATATTTATTGAGGCAGTGTGGCTGGAGCCTTGGTTCTTCTTTTGCATAAAGAAATTATGCATAAAGAATAGCTAATGGTACTAATTTATGCACATCAGTTTTCCCATTCTCACTTTATGTGCAAGCCAAGCATATGCTTGTTGGTCATGCTCCAGAAAGCTCAATTACATGAAGGAGTTTCTAATGTTTACAGTTTGTAGCCAAGGTAGTGCCATTCAGATAAAAACCTCATTTTTCTTAAAATTTGTACCAAAATAAGAGATTCCCATTCATCTTTCTTTTTAAGACCTGAATGTACCTAAGGAGAGGATCTCAGACACAACTCTGTAACATCTCAAGCATATAGTGCTGCTCTGTAATTTTGCTTGTCACCAGTGAAGTCTCATTGGTCCTACTGTCTCTGCTACCACAACCCAAGGTGCTGAGAAACTTACTGGTTTTGGATATTCTCAATTCTTCTTTAGAGGCAAGTCATCATCAGTGCTGTTCCTGAGCCCACCTGCATGATACATGATCCCAGTGAGCTTTGGAGTCCTCCAGAGGTGTCCCCCATACTTTCTTCTAAACTAAGATGAGCAGCCTGAAAATCCCTTTCCATTATCAGCTGTGAGACTCTGCCTGCCCTTTTGCATGGCTGACAAGCACTGGAGGACTGCTGTCCTTTGCATGATTTAAATCTAACCAAAAGTGGCTAGTTTAGTCAGGCAAATGAATGCAGCAGTTGGGCCTAAACAACAGCCTGCAGTCCCAGGTGAATTACATAGCAAGAAGTTAAAATTTCCCCACTTCTTGCATATGTGAGCAGCAACTGGATTGGAGCAATAATCTACCTTAGAACTGTGCTACCATGCTTGCTGGATCTACTACCCATAGAACTGCATCAGCGGTACTACAGCAGCGGTGGGAAATCCCGGATAACTGTGCAGATCAGAATCCTACATGAGACTATCCTCTAAATTTTCACTGCCGTTGCTGAGTTTCCCTCAGCTTTTGCTTTTTGTTGCTGTGAGTTACCATAATATTTTAACTGGGTTATAGTGTATCTATTCAAACAATGAGGAGGGGATAGGCCTAATTTTAACAGTAAACTCTCTTCTCCTGACCAATCTGCTCTCTAGGTTCCAGTAAAAGTAGCTGCTTGTATCACTGCTCTAGGAGAACGTGTGGCTATTCACTGTTCTCTCATCAGCCTTGAATTAGTTAAGAGCACAAAGAGCAGCATATCTTCTGGTGCAGTAGTGTGGCCCTCAAAGATCCCTGTTTGCAATCAAACCTGTTGTTTGGAATTTTGTCACAGTATAAAACACATGAAGTTTTGACCTAGGTGCATGCTGTGGTTTGAACTGGGCCAAAAAGCCAAAAGCACCGCACCCATGACGTTTCCTCCCCCCACCACCAGAGAGGCAGAAGGGAGAGCAAAGGACCAATTAACACTAACATTTATGGCTTTTAGATAACATAACATAATTGAGAGAAAGATACGTATATGCTCCAGAAAATGGTCAGACAGGCTGAATAACTTAAGTTGCAAAATAGATTTATTACTAAAAACTAAGTAATAGTAATAATACTACCGCACTGGGGAGGGGAACAAAGATAGGGAAAAATTTACAAGGAAAAGAAAAATAAAAATGGACATTTTAAGAAACCTGTTATTCTTTCCGGGGACCTGTCTCTTTCTCAGGTCGCCCCTCTCCACCCCCCCATGTCTTCCCGCATACAAAGAGGGGCAGGAATGAAAGTCTAACATAGATCAAACTACTCATTATGGTTGTCGTCCAGCACCATAGGAGAAGCGTTCTTACAGCTCCCAGCTGTGGAAGGTATTTTCCCAAGAAACAGCATATAACTGCTGACAGCAAGGGATTCTTTTCTTTACCTCATGGGAGAAAGGAAAGAATATTCTTCACGGCCAGACGGCATTGTTTCGGTGGCGTAAGGCCACTGTCACAACTCTCCTGGCAGAATACAGCTTCTTAGCATCCACTTACTTCAGACGTGGGGCAGAGGCACCTCTTCCTCCCCGCAGAACACAATTTCTTCTTAGCATCAACTCGCTTCAAACGTTGTGGGGGAGCCAAGCCTCTTCCCCCTTTTTGGCTTCTGATCAGTTCAGTCCAGTCCTCAAAGGCCAGGGTTTTTTTCCTCAGAGCAAGGTCGCTCTCCTTTTCTATACAGGTCTCTCATTGAAGAAATAGTCCTTTTGAGAACAGCTTGTTTTCTGCATGTTCGAGCACCACAGCAACAGCATAGCAACCTGTTTTCTCCTAACTATGATCTTGGGTCTCCATTTTTTTCCTTACATCTCCTCACCCTGCTGCTCTGTTTTTCCCCAGTGCGTGATACTAACAATCTAAAGACTACATGGCGGCCGCCCCTATCTTGTTTTGAATTCCTCCTAAGTACAAGACCATACATCATCACAGAGGTGTAACTAGCCTGTGCAATTGGCCTAAGCCTGATGAGCAGCGTGTCCATCAAACTTAGAGCCACAATGGATTGGTTTTAAAACACAGAGGGTAGGGCTCCTTTTGCTGGAGAAGAAGGAGAAAGCTTCTAGAACTTCCTCACAGGAGCCATCTAGAACTTCCTCACAGGAGCCATTTAGAACTTCCTCATAGGAGCCATCTTTGTGGTTTCTTGGTCCCATCCCCCCACCACCAAAAATCGGACCGAGTAAAACCAGGACAGTGCAGCTCAGTATGTTATGCAGATTGTTCTCAGCATAAAGCATTCCACTCTGTTCCTCTGTTCTCAGTCCCAGGCCATGTCTAATGCTGAATTTGAGCAGCTTTGTATTCCTATCCTCCTTGGAAGTGGAGGAGGAACACACAGCCACACATTTCTGGTAAATATGGAAGGTATAAGTAACTAGCAGACAATAGGTAATATTCTTTCAGCAACCACCCTCGTGTTCAGCAATGGAAAATGCATGTATGTGAAGGTGAATGGAATTACTTTTGTGCTGCCAGCAAATATGCAGTTTGTGCTCTCCCCTTGTCTCTTGTTAGAAATTTGGCAGACCTAGAAAGCTTCAAAGTTTAAAGGACAGTTGATATTTTTCTCTTTGAAAAGCCTGTTCTAGGATTTAGAATATGTCCTTCAGGATATTTTACAAAATTAGTTGGTGAAAAAAATCATTGTAATCCCTGATCTCTATATTAGTGGAGGGTGATATTCTCTCAAATTACTATTTTTCCCCATTTTTCTTATACTTCTGCTGCCTATAGCCTGCAATGTACAGAGTTACAGTAGTTTATATTACTAACATACCTTTTGTGTGAGAGTGGAATTGAAGGAGTAGGAGAAATAACTATAAATGGTTCCTCTGCTTCTGACTGTCTACCTTTTAAAAACCAAGTAGAATGTAGTGGAAATTTACAAGTTCCTCTTAGTGCCTTGGTAGGCTGGCAGGTTGGGTTTTGTTTTCTTTTTAATAAATATTGTCAACGTGTCAGTCAGAAATAAGCTGGATGCTTTTTTCCATTGCTCTAAGTAGACCTGCTGGCCAAATTCTTCCAAAGTATCACACCACTAAAGAGTAGAGATTTATATCAAGATTGAACTTGGCTCAAAAATCTTCACTTACCAAGAGGTTTTGTCTAATTCTATACATTTATAGTTTACACTGATATGTATACATAATTAAAATCACTAACACTCACTGAATACACTTGAAAATGGTTTTGCTTTTAGAAAGCACAGTATGTGAAGCTTGCTTGTATTCAAAGGGTATAGTAGTCACTTGCAGTCTTTCTTTATGGGACTAACCTTATCTCTAGGATTTACATCACTGGTATTTTTGCAGCAGTGTGTGTAATGCTAGCAAACAATGGTCAACCTTATGAACAGAGAATTCTTGATGTGGCATGGTTGGTATTAGATGGTATGACTGACACTCTTTCAGAAGTGATTGGATGGGGAAGGAATAGATTGCAGGCAAGCGTGTAATAAATGTGGTTATACTAGTCTGTAAAGCACTGTTAAGTGCTGAGGGTATTAGACTGAGAAAAGAATTAACAGCTCCCTGCCTTGGTTCAGGCCTTGACAGGTTCTGTACTGCATAGAGCTCTCACCACACATTGCTTGATCTGTCTGACCAAAACATGTGATTGTGGATTGAAATGCTGTAATACTGTACTTTTGTATGTTCTTGTATTAAAGTTAACTGCAATACACTTTAAATCTTTACATAAAAAAAGTAAAAAAATATTTATAGTGTAAATGTTAATACCACATTTTCAGTGCTTAGCCAGAGAGCATTACCCACTCTGAGGAACTCTGGGATTGCCCAAACCTGAGGCACTGGTGTGGTGAATTCACATTTGGGACCTGTGCTTCTTCTATGGTGATGTGTTGGTTGGTGAGGATATGCAGAAAGGGGTATCATACTTTTAGAGGCTGTGCTGTACAAATTTTGTTAGGTATGTAATGAGCAGATAGGATGCTATGATCATTAACAGGGTATAGTGGATATCTAGTAGATTAGGTTACATGGATCTAGAGCAAATGTTCACTTTTCTTTGGTATAAAAGAGACATGGTTGATTTTCTGCAGTCTTTATTTAAAAACCAGAAACAGTACAGTTTGGCTGCAAAATTTATTTTTGTACAGGTGAAGTGTTGAACATTTCTCACAGCCAGTTAGATCAGACATTGGGTGACAAAACCATTCTGGGTAATTAGACTCCTACGTTTCCATTGCCAGCAATGGACATTACAGCAGGAGCATCTAACTGCTTGCAAGAGAATCACCTATTCTCACTGGTGTGGCACTCATTTAGATGCACAGAGTGGGGCTCCTCCCTGCCACCCATGTACAAAACTCCCATCAACATTTGAATTTTGCACACACGTGTCAGAGGGAACAAGAGAATCATTGTGCACCCCTTGGCAAAGTTGAGAGATCAGGCAGAGCTGCATTTCCAGCATTGCCAGATCGTGTCTCGAGGAACTTAGTGTAGATGCTTTAAGACATGTCCATGTTTCACTGGGAGTGAGGGAGTAGTACATGTTCTGCGGGGGAAGCAGCTAAGCTTACTCCCACCACAGTGCAAATCTGCTTTACACATCCTGTGGCCCCAAAGCTGTGTTTCTACAAAGCTCTGAGAGGGGAACAAGTGCTAAATGAAATTTTACCACTCAAACTGTCTGCTAAACAGAAAACAGAAAAGATCAGGGTAAATTGAAGCTATTTTTTTTTTTCTCATGAAGGAATGTCTGCATAACTCCCAACAGAATGTTTTTGTAGAGCAGAAAAGTCTCTTTTCAACAGACCTCTGCTAGACTGAGTTCTTCAATTCTGGTTTGCACTGAACAGCGTGTGTATATCTTGAAATAGGAGCAACTAGAAGTGATGGACCCAAATCCCAGACTCATTTCAATACTTAGTAGAAACTGCATAATAGAAAATGTTGTTAGTTTCCAAGAATATTATAACATGGGGAAGGAAGAAGATTATTTAATTTAAGGGGGGCTGTTTAAGTCAGGTGACAGCTTGCAAGTTTAGCAGTGCACAGGAAGGACAGTTAACGTTCTGACAGTAGTTGGCTGTCTACTGTAATGTGCAGCATGTGATCTGGATACCAGAGGATGAAACCCAGGATCTTACCTTTCAAAGTATTCAAATGTCAACTAAGGGCATCTCTCCACTACTAGAATTGCCAATAGGAAAAAAATAAAATTGCCTTTGTTTCCAAACACTCTTGGAGTTGTGCATTTGATAAGAGCAGAGCATATACTATGAGGGGCATTTTCTTTCCTAAAGGAAGACTGTGCGTCTGTCTTTGAATAGAGGAGATTCAAGCTATTAGAAGGGGCCCTCACAAAGTTTCTCCACTTCCACAGAACGTTAAAGTCCAGCTAAACTTTCTCTAAATCCAAAATCTGAATGGAATTCTCATACTGCATCTAAGACATAAGTGTTACAGATATTTAAAAGCACATTCTCACTTGAGCTTCTTTCGTAGTAGTATTTCAGCAACTCAGTTCATTTGGTGTGTGATCAGAAGATTGATCATCAAGATTAATATTTTTTAAATTGCATTTCTTCTGGGATATGAAATTACAGGTAGCTTGGCACAAATACAGGTCATGGGCTCTATTTCCACTCTCAGGCTGGAAGGTTCTTTTGCTTGTTTACAGCATTCATGAGTAGGCGAACATAGGATGTTAGCAGGTCATCCATTTTGTAACCCTGTCAGGAAAGAAAAAAAGAGATCTCAGAGATCTCTAGAAACAAAAAAAACTATAATTTCCTTCCTTGTTTATCATCTCAGGTTTTCCTTGCACAAATATCTCCTCTTTCAATCGCTGTTGCTGTTTTAGTTATAAGTTTTCCATTCCTCCCTCTGCTTTTCATAAATTTCCAAAACTTTACAAAGCATAGCTCTATTGTCTCCTTGGTATTCACTCTGTAGTTTGACTTGTACTTAAGATTCTTGTATTAAAGAATCCAAGCTTTTCTGTCAGAGAAGTTAGCCTTTCAATGTGTTTGTTGTCTTTAGAAACCTACCTTTAAATATTAATAAGTAATGCTTCTCTGAGACTGTGAATAGTTTGAAACCAATTGTTAAAAAGGTGGTACCACTCACTGGGAAATATGAAGTCTTTCAAGGCTGGCATTACTACATACCTGCAGGCAGATATGCAAGACAGAAAACCTCTAATGTAGCTTTGCAGTCTTAATTTCTTGGATGGATAGAATTTTGATGTATGGGAAGAATTTGGGAAATTACTATTTTTCCTTGTGTCCTGTGTCTTGCATATGTGCATCAGATAGCATTACATGTGCACTGAACCAGTTCTAAATGGCAATTTTATTGACAGAGCCGTGAATGCCTTTTTGTATCTGCACTGGTATTTATCTGTTTTCGCACCATTGTTTTGTAGCAATCCTGGTTGGAAAGGGAAAATTGAGATTTTGTTGTGTCCAGGTTGGCAAAACTCTTCTTACCAGAGATGTCTCACATAAGAGCCGGTTTCCTCGTACTAGGTTTCCTATTGTCATGTGGAAGTATGTGCTCCCACTGCTCCAGTTGGAGATTTTATTGAAGGGATAGACAGTTAAAATATCCTGTAAGAGGAAACAAACTGGACTATAGAACATTTCTCAAATGAAAACAGGCTGTTGTATAAGAAAACCTGTAGAGCCATAGAATTCTTGTTCTCTCCCACTTCATTTATAAAAAAATTGGGTCAAGGCAGTTCTTGTATCCAGATTAGTGGTATGCTATATTTTAACCAAACAGTTGAATCTTACTCACACTAATGAGACTTCCTTTCTTTATATATTGATCTTTGCCTTAGCTCACTGCCATTAGATTTACAGTAATCTCAAACTTGCTTTTAAATTGGTTTGTTATTAAAAGCAAATAGTGATACTCCCTTCTCTTGAGAACTTGGTAAGACCAGACTATTGGGGTTAGACAGCAGCTAAACATGGCCATTCAACCTGATCTTTTAGGCATCTGGGGGTTCCTGCAAAGCATTTTTCTGAAGCAGGTTCCCAGGGGCACTGCCCATCCATGTTCCTGATCTTACCACCTTGCCAGGTTCATCATGATTCCCATGTCTTTTTTTTCAGAGACGCTCTATCCTGTTCCTTTCCCATGTAGAAACTGAAAAGAAGTGATTTGAGACAGTAACATTTTCTTTGGTTTAACACAGAAAATTAATACAGAGCCTTTATCCTCTGGTACTATTCCTGGGCAAGGTCCTATCACTGTCCCTAAATTAGCAGGGTCCATTCAATTCTTCCTTAGATGGACTTGTGAGAAGCAACTGTTACCTTTGTCTTCTGATGTATCAGCAAGACTCCTTGCTTGTTGATTGCAATCAGTACTATCTCTGGGAGATTGGGTTCCGAGGCTTGCTGTAAACGAGTAACATAGCCAGATAAGCAGAAAATTGAGAAATTATCAGGGGTTGAGTGACCTTTAACAGTGTCCAGTATTTCTTGTTCTCTTTCCCAAATGAACACTGAAACATTTTGGCCATATATTGATGACTTGAGCAAATGCTACATGACAGCAGAATCAGAATTCATTATTTACTATGCTCTCTGATAACAGGCTTAATATCCTATTGCAAACCACGTAAGAGCCTAATGAGGAGGAATTAAAGGTAACACATGGGAAATGATTTTTGGGAGATATCCGCTCCAGGACAAGAGGATGAGTACAGTTCTGTTTCGAGGGACAAGTTCCCAGAGATAAGATTTGGCAGCATTTTCTTGTGGAGAGCAATGACAGGACAATGAAGCCNCCCCAAGATACTACACAGTTGTAATAGAGGTATTATAACTAGAACAACAATATTGCTATTAAACAACAGGCATAGTTCAGAATGGGTAGAGAATCCATCTCCCAACTTGGAAGGAACTGAGTTTTCCTCAATAGTTTACAGGAATCCAGCTTTATAATGTATTTTCACTTTCAAATRTGGAGCTGTGCTCGGTCTGTATTCCTTGGTACTGATCTACTACCAAATCCACTCACACAGGCGTTCAGACCTACCTTCACCTCAAAGAAGGCTGATCCAAACGTTGGCCACCGGTGTATCATTTTCAAGAAAGCAATCTTTGCCTCATCCACAGTTTTTCCTTCATGTTTACTATATGCTGCAATAATGCTCTGTTTAGGAAAAGAGGATAAAAAGCCAACTGAATTGGAGACAGGCAGGTTTCCAATGCGCAGCATTAGCACTATAGTCAGCATCAGCTCATCACCACGATCAGCTTTTTGCCCCAGCAACAAAAGAATCTGAAAATGAGAACAGCTGTCATGCCGTGGGGCAAAGTGAAGCCAGAATCCTCCAGTGTTCCTTATTCCTGTGCTGGATGAAGGAAGCCCAGCAGCCCTAGGAAACTGACTTCAGGGCGGAGAGGCAGTAGTTAGATAAAACTCAAAAAGCCAGTTCAACACCCACAGACACCTATTGCATCTTTGGCTGAAAGATATAGGGTGAATTTTCCCTTTGTATTTGAAAGAGTGTCCTGTGTTTTCCTCAGCAGACTATGTGATAAGTACCTGCTAAAACTTCCTTGCCCCTTTTGTGGATAAAACAACCTTTTGCTCTAAGTAGCATGGTCACGGTGCAAGGAGATTGATTTGCTGCCAAACTAAGAAATAGTTATGAGACACCTTAATTTTCTGTTTCTGTCCAATATCCTCAACTTCCAAGTTCCATTACTGACTCTCCTATCTCTTAACTCTTTTTCTGGGTACTGGAAATCAATTAGTATCTCCAAGAAAGATGCACACCTCAGGTAAGCCTTCCAGGCCTGCAGATATCTTTCAGAACTTTGGTAGTGTATGTAAAATCTGGATTGTAAGAGGCAAATCCTCTTACCATCCTGCTGGCAAATCCAGCAATATCCAATACCATCTCTCCATGGTGCTTTCAGAGACCATCAGATCAAAAATGAAGTGTGGCTCTTCTCTCCTTAAGCTCTGTGTATGTAATATGACTAATGAAAGCTGATGTTCTTACCTTCTTCCATTCATCTGGTGATACTGCTCGGAGCAGATTGTCTGGCACCAGCTCCTTCAGGATTTTGGGGATGGCTGCCAGCTGTGTGCGGTCATTGTTGAAATTCACTTTATAAATCAGCCCTGCCAGCTGCACAGCTTCATCCTTGGAACACTTGTGGTAGCCTCTGAGGTACTTTGGCAGCTCCTGGAAGAGACTAGCTCTGAATCCAGGCAGAATGGGCTAAAGCAAACACTGACTTAAGCATTCTAAATTTGTGATGTCAGGATGTGAATCTTGCCAAACACAGTCCAAGGACATCCCAAGAACTTTTGACTCCTTCTCAAGGTTCTCTGGATGATCTTTAAAGATTCTTTCCAACCCCAAACTTCCTGTGATTTTTGGAGCAAGATGAGTATTTCCACAGAATAATGAGGTAAGAGAGCTGTACTTTTAACTTGTTCGGTATAGCTAAGGTGTGAACACTGTGAGAAATAAATCTGTTCCTGAGGCTGAGTTGAGCCATCCTCTGTAGGAGGCATTCCTCTGGAAGCTCTATAATGCCGGTTTTGGAGAGGGAGATCGTAAAACTCCTACAGACTTAATTTTTCAGGACTATTTTTTGGATCATAAGATATTTCTGCTTTAGGCACCTGCTTACCTGGTGGTAATGGAAAATGGTATCAGCTTTCAGGTCCTTGCCAGGAGTAACATTCAGCCACAGCTTTCTCATGAAGTACACCTCATAGGCCACAGACAGAGCAGTCCCTAAGGAGAGCAGATCTTATTAGTGTTCTCTGTGTCACTGAGAGTTCCGCAGTTTTTAAATGGCTTGTGAACTTCTTCAGAAAATTGTGGTTTTAATAGTAACAAAATTACTCACAAAACAACACCAAAAGACATTTTAGATTACAAAAGAAATTACTTTCAGTTCCTGGATACTACTCATGCAATGATCAAATGGAGGAGAATTTGAGGGACTGCCATTGAGTGTTTGTTATTGGTGCTCCTGACAGCTGCCTAGTGGTGTGCAGCACACCCAAATTCTCTTACACTGATGCAAGTATATCCCCTGAAGGCAGTGCTTATACAAATGAATTGTGATTTAGTGCACCCACATCTTTAAATGGTGATTTTCAGAGCTCCTAGCAGCTACATAGCTGAGGGAAGAGAAGTTAGTCTTAGATACATAGACAGAGCTTCAGGAAGTTGAACCTCAGATGTCCTGAAATAAGCAATGTTCAGGACAAATTGATATGAAATTTGAGTGCAGTTTGAGTTTGGTGTAGATTTCAAAATATATATCCATGGGTGGGGGGAGAGGATGGGACGGTAAGTGCAAGGAATTGCTGTTATTAGTATTACATGATTTTATTCTAACAAGTGGTTCCCTGGCAACATAACTTGTGCTTGGGTATCACCAGGTAATAACCTGGTTAAAAATTTTGTAACAACCCAAGGAATGTGAGTGACAGTGTGTAAAGAACCTGTTTGCATGGGTTGGCTGATTCTTAATGTTTGAGTATCAATGTATCTAACTTGCACGTATCCAGCTGTGTGTTTTGGATACAACAGGTAAAAAAAAATTCTTCATTTACAATTTAAAATTTCTGGAGAGATCTACCCCCAGAAATGTTCTGGTGTTTTTGATAGCCAGTGCTTGGCTGCATCAGGTCACTGGATCTTGCTGCTGCTGCAGGCAGTAACCATGTATGTACAAACAAAAATTATATAAGACTCTGTGAATCCTACTGAATGGATCAGCTGTTTTCCAGTTCAACACAGCATCTCATGCTGCATCTTAACATGCTGGCATTCTCCTTACCATCTTTCCCCGGTTTGTTCCTCCTGTTCCAGTCTGTCACCTGCCTTAGTGAGTCGAAGAAGTAGTCTGCTTCATTCTGACTGATCACCTGCAGAGGTCAAGCAATGAAGGAGAGAAAGGAGGGGTTAGCACATCATATAAAATACTGCCTGTGCCACATACCCAAGTATCAGGCTGAATTTTCTTTCCCTGTCTACAGTGAGAGGGCAGAAGTACAGCAGGAAAAAAAGGAGAAAAATAGGAGGAGGAAGGCTCAATTTATTTACATTTCATATGGGGATCTTTATTGCACCTTCTGTTGCTTTTTGCTTTCCAAGCTGCTTGTTGATGTCATGATGAAGATGCCTACCTTATCCCCAGTCTTCTTCTCTTTGTAAAGTGTTGTTACATAATGGGTGTCTCTTTTGAGGAAGACAGCACAGCAGAAACTGCCTGTGCTAGGTCTCAGTGCTGCTTTTGCCTTGATCACACCTTCAGAGAGAAGGGACCTCTCAGCGGAACAACCGGCCCAAGCTTCAGCTCAGGCAAGGCAAGCTCCTGACAAAGCAGAGGGTAATCAACTGGTGCTGGTTGCCTCTGCTTTCCCTAATCCTAGCAGACACTTTATATGCACAGCACATCTCCTGGGCAAAGCCTGGGTAAAAAAAAAAAAACTGAATCCAGCAATATGCAACCATCCTAGTAGCTGCCAGAAAACATACATCTTCTCTGCTTTTAGTGCCACTGGGGTACTGGCACACTGATAGAAGTCCTGCATCTCCAACCAGCCCCTTCAAGAGACTGAAAACAATTGTCAGGTGCTAAAAGTTCAAGTTTAGGTTGTATCCCCTCAGTAAGACAGAAGCAGTAATCACCTGCTCTGGTTCACGGCTTTATATGGTTGTTTAGGTGGTCTAGTAAATAATTAAGAGAGATGGGGCAGTCTGGCTACCCTGCCAGAGTCAAGAAGGATTTACCTTGTCTGCAATCTTCACAAATAGGCTGAAACCTTCCCAGGAGTTCAGCTGCAATCTGGAAGCAATGTTCTGACACAGAGTCCGGATTTTGGTGTTTGTTCCCACATCAAATGTCTATGAGATAACAAGACTCTTGTTACACAGAGGAGTTGAAGAAATAAGAATACTGAATTTCTTCACACATGCTCCTGGATGAACACATCAAGGCTGGACAAATGGTCGAGACTGGGAAAACAAGTAAGTGCTCACCTGTTCTGTTTCATTGGGGAAGCAAATCTTATGTGAGATCTTAGTGTTGTTCTGTAAGATGGCCTCAACCTCCACAGGATGAGGTGCCCACTTCCTGCAGCCGCTCCTGGAAAATGCCACCATCATCATAAGAGCGATCAGTTTAATCACTGAGGAGCTGAACAACAGTATTCCAGTCGAACAGCAGACATCTTCCAAAATGACAGTACTGTGCAATAGGCCGGGCTCCAGTGAACCTCCAACCCAGTGTAAATTCAGTGTATTAACAGCAAAAAACTGGGGGTTATTCGCATGTAAAGTAAAAGTCTGTTCTACTCTGCAAGGAGGTTGCATGAATAAGGCACCAAGCCAGTACCATTGCTTCTTCTATTCTGAAGTGTGAATATTATAGCTACAAGTAAAAATAGATTTTATTTAATTCCTGCATCAGCAAAAAGATATGTATTTGGATACAAAATAACTTGGAGCCCAAGTATGAAAAAGGTCTGGAGGGCTGCTGAAAGCATTAGGTTTTATATAAGAACTGGAATGCAATCACTGACTCAGGAAGTGCTTAAGCTGTACAAACCCAGTTCTTTGAAATTATACCTGAGCAGAGCTGCCTTTTAAAGCAAAGGAACTGGCCCTGAAGTCTCAGTCATGTCAAAACCTTGACATAGTTAAGTGAGAAAATCTAGCCAATTGCCTCCTGGAGCTGGTAAATTCCTGCCCTCAATGGCAAAGAGCAGGTTGTTCAGATATTTTGAACACCATAACTTGTAGGTCTCTCACACTGGGTCAGGATCTCAGGAGTAGGTTAGTCTGGATCCAAGCTTTAATTGTGTACACCTGAAAATATTTTTTTTCCATTCAATAAAGAAGCATTTCTATTTGGAGAAGGAAAACTTGACTGTAACCAAGCAGAACAGCATGTGCTTTGTACTATGCAGGCACTGTATGAAGTGTGGACCTGCCCCATTCAGTCACCTGTTCCTGAACTGGCATCAGAGCTTAAGGAAGTGCAGCAGCTTGGCTGGAGAGACATAGGGCTACTCACCTTTTCTTGCAGCCTGAGCTAGGAATTGACTGCCAAGGTGAGATCTGCTTAACACCCATCAGGGTGGTTCCCTGGCCAGGATTCTGGGGATAAAGCTGTAAAGTAGTTTATGGAGGAAAAGGTGTGTACCCAAGGGCTCAGTTGGCTTCCCCTGTATGTATTGTAGGTCAATCCTTTGAGCTGCCTGCTCTCCCCTTTCCAAAGAGACCAGGTTACTTACAGAGAGAAGTTGGACTAGATGATCGTTGAAGGTCCCTTCCAAGTGAAATAGCTTATTCTATTCTATTCTATTCTATTCTATTCTATTCTATTCTATTCTATTCTATTCTATTCTATTCTATTCTATTCTATTCTATTCTATTCTATNTATTCTATTCTATTCTATTCTATTCTATTCTATTCTATTCTATTCTATTCTATTCTATTCTATTCTATTCTATTCTATTCTATTCTATTCTATCCTATCCTATCCTATCCTATCCTATCCTATCCTATCCTATCCTATCCTATCCTATCCTATCCTATCCTATCCTATTCTATTCTATTCCATTCCATTCCATTCCATTCCATTCCATTCCATTCCAGTCTAAGCAGGTACAAGTTTAATCTTAGGAAAAGAACTGCTCTTAGAAGACACAATTAGTCTTTGTTCCTCTTCCCATCCCCCAGGCTCCAGAACTGCGGCAGTTTCGCAGATAAAATTCTCCTCCTAAACAGCCCATTATGCTTTCTTCTCCCTGTTTGCTCTCGCTAAAGAAGCCCTGTACAGGTCAATGGGCTTAGAGCATGAATAGCACATGATATAGGGAGGCAGGGATTCTTCAGTCTTCTTTATAGAAACAATCAATGAATAGAAGTCCTTGCCATGCATTTTTCAGACACCTCAAGGGCAAGTTCAGTTTGTGGTGGCATTTCCCCAGCAGTACCAAACCCCATCCACTGCAAGGAGTATATCTGCTGTGTTAGCATTCCCCTAGAGCCTGACCCATGGGGCTCACAGACCAAATGTGAGGCCTAGACTGAGAGAAGGGGGAGGATGGGGGAGCTGGAAGGAGAAATCATTGGGCAGATTCTTTACTGATGAGGTCTGTGGCAGCAGGCTGTAAATCACAGCACCATCAAAAGGGAGAAAGCTGGACTCAACCTTGATGCCAAAGCTCTGTTCTCAGAGTGGCAAGCTGTGTAATTCGAGTACTTGGAGGATTCTAGAGAAACCTTTCCCCTACAGTTCAGCTGAAATGCTGTTAGCCCTTCGCCTCTCTTTGGTTGTATCATGTCCCTTAGTACWACAACTCATTCGGAAGCTCAGGAAGCGCTTATTGCTTCAGCTGGGTGTAATGCCAAGTGGATGGAGAAGTGCCTTGGCTGTAAGCAAGAGTCAGGGCTTTGTACCTTTGAGTTTTTTCAAAGAACAGGAATTGATTGCACTGATCCTTTCAACAAGGACATGTTGCCTCGCCAAAAAAAAGTAAGGTCAGGACATCATCAATGACATCATTCCAAGCTGCATGCCCTTTAGGATGTTTGAAATACCCAGCTCTGGGAGTCAAGTGATTATGTGTGATGATGAACTTTTTAAAATGCTGCTAACTCTGTGAAAGAAAAAAGTGAAACTGTGACATACACCTCTCTTAAGTAATAATGACTTGAAAAAAAACTAGGATGTGAAGAGGGAAAGGAAAGTGAGAGTCACACTATTTTAGCAGATGTGTTTTTTTGGAACCTAGTTATTGATATTTGAACACTGAGCTGGTTAGGTTCCAGATTATTTACCTCATTACTGTTTGAATCCTCCGACGGCACCCCGGGGCCAGTGTTTCTTTCTGACGTGTCTCCATGAACTTTTGGGTGTGTTTGAGCAGTGACTTGCTGGGTGGGAAGAGGCCAGTGCAGAGCCAGAGGAGCTGCCAACCCTTGGTCTCACTGTACCTGAGAACACAAAGCCAACASTTCTGCTACAGCAACATATAATTCTCTGTTTGACCACACATCAGCTACAGGAAAGAGAAATACTCTCCCATCATGGTCCCAATCAGCAAAGAGCTGCAAATCAATAGAGCCTTTACCAAGGCTCTGGTATTCATTTGCTGTGCAACAACCACAGCCTGCATGTGAAGACAATGCCAAGTCCTGCATGAGAAATACTCATGACAGATACAAACTTCATGAATAAATGTAAGTTCCAATTTAGCAGACATCTTAGCAGTAGTGACCCTGGTGCCATCCCAGTGGCTTGGAAAGCCACTGTTGATTTGGTGTTCAAGCTCACATGCATTCAGATTGTGGTTTCTCAATGGTTGTATTCATCTCCCCTCTGCACTGCCCAGCTTTTGCTCAGGGCATGAGTGCTTTGCATGCACTGGCTTCCCCTTACATTTACTCCTGTTCTGTTCTGAAAAATGAACATGTTGATAGCATTATGTAGCATAGTAATTGCAGTTTGTAAGTGCTCCAGATCAAACTGGTACTATTCTTCAGGCAGAAATCCAGTTCTTCCAGCCTCTGCATCTGTGAAATCCACCTGCTGAAGCTCTTGCACCTTGCCCTCACCATAAAGAAGGGCTCTGCAACCTTAAGGTGGGCAGACATTCTGCCTCAAAGCCAGGAGCAGAACACAGTTCAGCTGTACCCCAGATTGCTCTGAAATGCTCACTGGTGTGAAGTGGTTTTGGTTGGCAAACTCAGCATGTCTGTTCAGTGAAGTCTGATGTCCTTTCAGAGCCAAAGAGGTTCTGGCTTCTTTTTTCTCATTTTCTGCTCTAATTTTGCAGAGGAAGATACACTATTTTAATCCCATTTATACTCTATAGATCAGTGGTATTTGTGTCTATGAGAGAGCGGGATATGGTCCACAACAGAGCAGCCTGGGAAGAATGAAGGATTGGTTGCTCTGTCTGTTTTAATGAAAGTATATGGAAATAGCCACCTTTCAAGCATTGTTTTTTCTGCATCAGTGATCCCTCTCACAACAGCTACTAATTTGGTGGAATACATCAGGCATGGCACTGGCACCATGGTTACAGATTATGCATTAAACAGCCTGTAAGATTCACTGCATTCAAGGGAATTTACCATTCAACATTTACACACATGATGAAAATTTCCCTATGTGTAATACTTGTGGAACAGTAAGAAATAAAATAAATAAATAAATAAACACAATGCATCCAGAAATAGACAAACAATTGTGTTTATAATTAATATTATTTTAAGCTGCTTTTTGCAATTCAGTTCCCCTGGAAGTAGATCAAATTATCATTTTGTGAGTAGGGAAGAAAACACTAGCCTGTTTCAGAGACTTTTATGTGGGCAGGGGCCTCTGTAACTAATTTGTTCTGCAAGGCAGTTATGTAACCTAATTAATATATACATCCGAAAGTATTCACTGGTAGTAAAAATCCAGTGTAAACTATGTTTTTGTGAGAGGGGAATGCTGCCACTGGGAAATTTAAATGGAGAATTGTCAGGGCAGGCAATTGAAGGGTTGCAAGGACTATGCAGTGCTCTGTTTCCCCGACAGACTGCTTTGGGAGCCTCATACGGCTCTTTGTCACGGGAAGAGCCTCAGTGACACCTTGCCTGCCTCATACCAAAAGGAGATGAGCATGGAATGCTGATGGGAGCAAACCAGCTGCTCAAGGGAGATGATTGAAGTTGCTCTCTGGTCTCTCCCTGCCAGGCAAACATCCTGAGCACTCCTCAAAGGTGACCCCGACATCACTGCCTAGCAAAAGGGGGAAGGGAAGCTGTTACTCCAACATTTGTTTATCTTTCCCCCTGCCCCCACCACATCACAAGTGTAGCAGGGGTTCCTGATGCCCCCTGCACTTGAGGCCTGGCTCTGCAGGAGCAGGTTGTTTGCACCCAGGTGAATACCTGTTTCGGTTCTCAGTCAGTTGCTTCATAATCTGACAGTAAATCTCATCCCGCAGGATCTCCTCCTGGATAGCTGGCACAAATATCTGGTCAGTGACTTCCACGGAGGAGTGTGCCTGTTTTGAGGGGTAGTCTCCCATGAATTTCATGATGGGTAAGTGTGCCATTAAGGAGAAAAACAGACTGATTTTGGAAGGTAATGGGAAGTTTTGTTTGGATCCTAACATGTTGATAACTTTGTTGATGTCTAAGTGGCAAATACTGGGAGGAAGGCCTGGAACATGTTCCCTGTCTTTCCTCTATCCCTTTCCCTATGCAGCGGTTGCTGCTTGGCTGTGATTTTTACTGTGCTCGTAGCTGCTTTATCTGGGCATACGCAGTAAATCTCACTCACTCCTATAGCCACATTCAGTTAAGTGAGCCATCAGTAGCTGTGGAGCATTGGGAAGGAATAGGAACCCTTTTCCTCTGTAGACAAGGGAAACAGATTTGATCTGCTCCATCTTGTATGCAAATGTATCCCCTGTAAGGTGGCTGAGGTATCTGAGTAGAGGTAGTTTAGTAGACCTAGCTATCTCTTCCTTCYCCTGAGTGCTTTTAGGTCCCAAAGAAAGAAGAGAAAGGATATCAATGAAGGCCTGACATGCCAAATCCCGAAGATCAGGGTCTGTGCATGCTTTCTTCAGCAACGGCTGTTTCAGAGGCTCCTTAGAGTGTGCCCACAGTTGACTGTGCCCACGGGATTTCTGGAGAACAGCTTTGCTGATGGATTCCTTCTCAGGAGTCCTGAACGAAGACAAGTGCAGGCAATATAAACTTACTGGATCAGTATTTCTGTAAACATAGGAGGCCATTATCACAAAGTCATATCTGTAGAACTGTTCTTTCTCAAGACAGTGATCTCAGATCTCCTTTCATTCTGCAGGTCAACAAGAGCAGGGAAATGTAGCTTTCTGTATATTCAGAAGGTAGGAGACTTGCAAAAAGAAAGGAGGTTTTAGAAAATTAATTTTCCTCTTACATTCTGAGGCCTGAGATGTATATCCTAGCTGGTAAGTGCTGAAGAAGGGGTGAGAAGTAAGAATAGGGCCTGCTGGAAGGAAGTCAGTCCAGCTGGGGTTCTCCTACCCTCCCCTTTGCATTTCTGCAGACTTAAGATAAAATAGGGCATGTGCCAGAATCTCTACATATCCAAAGTTACAATTACAGGCAACGAAAAGAAGAAACCCAATCAGAAGTGGGAGATGCCATTACATCATAGGCTTTAAGGATTAGCAGTCAACAAGAACTTTTCTAGGGCGTACTCTACACAGAGAGCTTCACCTGAAGTGTTCGTAGGAGAACTCCTCCAGGGTGTAAGGCTTCACCTTGACAGCCTCTTCATCAGGTTCCTCCATGAAAGAGTTTTGTGAAGCTGTCCTCCTCTGGTCTGGAGACATCATCAGCAAATTCTGGAATAACACAGCCACACAGAGATGTCACATGGAGACAGGTGTCTGCATGTGCTGTCAGGTGTTACTGAGCATATATGTGCAGGTACTGCTCTGTGGTGCCTGAGACCATCTATCCCAAAACCAGCATCTCCAGAGACTGAAGAAAGATCTGGGAACTCAAAGAAGCAATTTACACAGACCCAACAATAGTGGACATTAAAATGTATGGGATTATCCAAAGCACAACACGTTTTACAATGCACTTGCTTCTCTCTAGTGTGTTTTCCCACCAGTTTTTCAGCTTTTTACCTGTTAGAACAGCATCCAATACACTGAATCCCTAAAACTGAAGACAAAATTATTAGCACAGGCATCAGTGAGAAACCTTGACTCCCTCAAAGATCATATTCTCTTAAAGTAACCTGCTGCACTCAGTGCTTCCATTGAGCCATAATGTGATCACCACTCAAGCCCAGAGGGAATTGAGTAAAATTCAACTGCGCACCCATACCTGTTAATTGCTACCAGTTCCAGGCACTGAAATGCCCCATGGAGAATAGACTGGGTTTTAGGGGTGTTTTTTAAGTCATTGCTTTTGTGCAGCTGCAGTCTTTTCCTTAGAGTCTGGGCTAGATTTAGGGTTTTTTTTTTTCAGACAGAACGAAATGCTTTGTTTCAATGGGAGGTATAGAATTTGTCTGACTTTGGAGGAACAATTGTCTTCCAGTTATAAAATCAGCCATATTTAGCATTTTTATCTTCTTCCAGTCTTTTCACAGAGACCGCTTAGCTTTCCTTACCAGCACTTGACTAGAGGGTTTTGTGAGAGAAGGAATGATGTAGATGTCTTCCAGAAATACATTCCCTGTTTTGCCTGTCCTTTCATTCTGGGCACAGATCCAGCCAGAGTCTGCATCCAGCCTTTTGTCTTCAGTGAAGATTAGCAAGTCTCCCTTCTTGAAAGACAGGATGCCAGGATCTTCTGGAAAACAGAATAAGGGAGTACTGTTCAGGCTTGACAATCCAAGAAAATGCAAAGGAATTGCGATATGTAAGACAAGGGAATTGTATTTTGAAGGCTTAAACTCAGTTAGCAGTAGAAAGTGATTTGTGTAAATATGGCTAATTTTCCAGTAACACTTCAGAGAATACCTCTGTTTCCTCTGACACCCTGATCTTGATCCACTGAGGGCAATGGCAAAACTCCATTTGATCCACATGAATACTGATTTTGTGATTAGACCGGCAGCAAAGCATGGAAAGGAACTCAGTAGCTGTAAGTAGCTGAAGTTAGTGGTTGCATTTTAAACATGTATGTCTGTTTGAGCCACTATATTCCACAGAAAATCCAGTTTACTGCCTGTGCAAAATTCTTCTGCAAAGTATTACCAGTGAGCCCAGATCCAACTTCCTACTATAACCAACCTGAGTTCCTGGACACTATACTATCTAAATAAATTATATTTAAAGGAGAAGGAGAAAGGAAAGGTTATTTGCATGCAAAGGTACTGAATCCCATTGCCTTATGCTCGGCACTGCTGTGCTGATGCATCTCCCCTGGGAGCAAAGGGTCTCTTGCTGAAGTTCCTCCTCTCCTCTTTGAGTGCTGTAGAAGGATCTCAGTTAGGTGAATCTCTGTTGGACAGGTTTTTGTGGGAACGAGATCATGAATTGCTGTTACTGAGCAACCCAGACTACAAGATAGAGCAGAGTGAGATAGAAGAGGATGGGAAAGAGGAGGACGTGACTACAGC
>JANSVG010000734.1:47676-70809 GCA_025434525.1 Malurus alboscapulatus | reverse complement strand
GGGAGGCGGTGCCGGCGGGAGGGGCCTGAGGCGGCGGGAGCGTCAATGAACTTTTTTATCTCTTCCCAAGAAACTCTGGGACAATTGGGAGTGTCCCGCCTGGAGGAGGGAAGCTTTAGGGTGGTCTGGTTGTGCCCTGAAGGGATCCGGCGGGAAAGATAAAGAGGGAATATTTTACAAGGGCCTGGAGTGACAGGGGAAGGGGGAGAGGGAATAGCTKTAAATGGGATATTGGGGACAATTCCTGCCCTATAACGGTGAGGAGGCCTTGGGATGGAATTCCCAGATAAGCCGTGGCTGTCCCTGGATCCCTGGAAATGTCCCAGGCATTGGAGCAATGTGGGATCGCTGAAGGTTTCGCTGCCCTTGGGGCTGATGAGCTTTAATGCCCTTTCCAACCCAAACCGCTCTGCAATTCCAACATTTCAATATTTCACCCTTGATTTGACACCGATTCTCCCTCATTAACCCACTCTGAGAAACTGAGTTTTGGTTATTTAAAGAAGCATCAGCTATTGACGGAAAAAAACCCTGAGAAAAGCCCTTTTTTAACCTTGCTAAAATAAAGATAAATGCAAATAAGGGCGTTCCGGGTGGTGGAAGTGCTGCCCTATCCTGAATTAATGCARCGATTTAGGGAGATTTACACAGGAATTCTCTCTTTGTGACTTTAATTGAATTGATCGCTTTTGTTTTCCTTCCTGCTGCCCCCGTTTCACAACAAAAACAGCAGTTGCACAACATTTTTTTATTTGTTATCTGCTTTTATTTACCAAAGGTTTTGGGGAGGTTTTTGGGGGGCGGCACAAAATTCCTGGAAGATGCATCGTGCCACCCGCAAAATTCATCTCGGGTACAAACCAGAATTTAAAAAGTGGTTTTTGTTTTATTTTTAAATTAGAAAGTCTGGATTTGTGGCATGAAAAAAACCCCAAGGACTCTGATGGGGACAAATTTAATTATCAGGACTTGATGATCACATCAGTGCCTGTTTAAAGCCTCCCCCCGGGGCTGTTTTACCTAAAATTACCCAAAATCACGAGTTTGTTTTTAGTATTTTGCTTTATTTAAAACCTGGAAAAAAAGCGGTCATACCTGAACCCAACCCCCGCTATGTTTCCACTTCAAATTGAATTTAGAAACTTTTTTTTCCCCTTAAAACGAGACTTTCAAAACACCAAAACGAGCCCTGAATAAATTTTAACCCGACTTTTCAGCCACGTAAGAGCTCTAATTTCAAAAAAAGCTGCGGTCCCGTGGGGATTTTATGCCTCGAAGAGGAACTTTGAGTCCCAGAACAGACAAATGACTCTTCCTTGTGGCGAGGTTTAAATTTTGGAGTGGAAAAAAACTTTTCAGTTTGTGACTCGTGGGTGATTCACGATTTCCTCGGCGACTTCGCTCTGCTCCCAGGGACGTTTTCTACAGCTCGCAAGGACCTGAAATCCGCTGGAAATTTATTATTTCACCTTCAGGTTGGCTCAGGTTCAGGGATTCGGGGTGAAATATCGGATATTTGAAAATAGAGCTGGCGGGGAAAKCGAAACTGCGCTCGGCGAGCTCGGAATTCCTCAGGTTTTTAGGAATTTCCACCACGTGCGAGCGTTGTTGGCTGAAAAGTCAAGTTCAAACTTATTCAGGCTTTGTTTTGGTTTTTGAAAGTCTAGTTTGAAGGAAAAAAAAAAAGTTTTTAATTTCCGTTTTAAGTGGGAACGCGGCAGTGGTTGGGTTCAGGTTGTGAGCAATTTTTTTTTTTTTTTTCCTGGCTTTCGAATAAAGCAAAATACTGGAAAAAAAAAGTTGGGATTTTGGGTATTTTTAGGTGAAACAGCTCCGGAGAGGAGGCGGGGTTTGGGTTCAGGTGTGACCGCTTTTCTCTGCTTTCAACTAAAAAGCAAAATAACTAAAAAAAAAAGGGATTTTAGTTAATTTTAGACAAAACAGCCCTGGAGGGGATTGACTGGGGGCTGTGTCCTTAAATTTTGGTGATGTTCGCAGCTTGGAAATGCTCAGAAAAAAAAAACCCTTCATTAACCCCAAAATGAATTTCTGACGAAAGACGAGTATTACCCAGAACCGAGCTGACTAAAAATACAACTTTTGTATCAAACCCTGCTCCGACCTTGACTTTAAACGATAAAATCAGCGCTGAAAAGGTTAAAACTCATCTCCTGAACCCTGGGGCAGCGGAATTCCCATTCCGGGAAGGGGGTGGAGAGGAAATCCAAGGATTTTTCTCCTCTTTGGGGCTGAATTTCACACCAGCCCCAACCGTTAGCGGCCACTTTGGGTTCCTCCCTCCCTCCCTGCTCTGGGCGAGGTTTGAAAAAGCGACTCAGTTTTTCCCGGGCTTCTGGAGCTGCTGTCCTGGCTGAAAATCCCGGAGAAAAATCCCAGGATTTTCCTGACAGGTTTGAAAATCTCGCGGTAAAAATCCCTGGATTTTCCTGCCAGACCCCGAAAATCCCCGGGATAAAAATCCCAGGATATTCCTGACAGGTTTGAAAATCCCGCGGTAAAAATCCCTGGATTTTCCTGCCAGACCCCGAAAATCCCCGGGATAAAAATCCCAGGATTTTCCTGCCAGACCCCAAGAATTCCAGGGATAAAAATCTCAGGATATTTCTGACAGGTTTGAAAATCCCGGGGATAAAAATCTCAGGATATTCCTGACAGACCTTAAAATCCCGGGGGAATAACCCCAGGATTTTCCTGCCAAACCCCCAAAATCCCGGGATAATAATCGCAGGATTTTCCTGACAGGTTTGAAAATCACGGGATAAAAATCCCAGGATTTTCTTGCCAGACCCCAAAAATCCCGGGATAAAAATCTGAGAATATTCCTGACAGGTTTGAAAATCCCGGGATAAAAATCCCAGGATTTTCCTGCCAGACCCCAAAACCCCCGGGATAAAAATCCCAGGATATTCCTGCCAAACYCCAAAAATCCCGGGATAAAAATCCCAAGATATTCCCGACACGCAGAGAAAGTCAAGGTCGGTAAGTTCAATTTATTTTAAGGATATTTGTGTTCAATATTTTTGGTGTTATCCATCAGAAATAATTTTAAATTTATGGAAATGATAATTAGGATTGTTTGATATTTTGGGTTTTTATGGGGTCATTCTCAATGCTGTTTAAAAATTTGAATATTTTATAAATTTGACTCATCTTGGGAAGTTTGAAGGTGTTTGTGTTCAATATTTTTGGTGTAGTCCAGCAGAAATAATTTGAAATTTAGGGAAATTATAATTGAGGAATTGTTTGAAACAGTTATAATTTGAATTATTATGTCATATTTGATAGGTTTGAATCAACCCCCTCATTTTGGGAAGTTTAAGGGTGCTTTGTGTTCAATATTTTTGCTGTAATCCAGCAGAAAACTGAGGGTTAAAATTGAAAAAAAAAACTGAAAAATTGAAATTGTGCAAAAAATGGAAATTGTGCAAAAAATTGAAATAGTGCAGAAAATTGAGATTGTGTAAAAATTCAAATTGTGAAAAAAATTTGAAATTGTGCAAAAAATTCAGAGTGTGTTGAAAATTGAAATTGTGCAGAAAATTAATTGTGAAAAAAATTGAAATTGTGCRAAAATTCAAATTTTGTGAAAATTCAAATTCCCCTTGTGGCCCTTCCAGGAAAGGCTCTGCCACCTCCTCCTCCAGAAATGTTATAAAAAAATCCATTTAAAAAACCCATTTATTAATTTATTTCTGCCTAAAACCCACGTAATTTTGGGGAAATTTCAGGAGATTTTGGGAAAATTGAGGAGGTGGGGAAATGCTGATTTTGGGATTCCTTTGGGAATGGGGAGAATTCCTTTTGGGGTCGTGACTCAGCTGCTCATTCCCCACCTCTGAGTCAAGAATTTCCCCAAAAATTGGGATTTTTTTGGCAGCTCCCCAAATTCCTCAGGTGCTGTGTCACTGCCTGAGTCAGGGCAGGGAATTCCAGGATTTTCTGGGAATTTTTAATTTTTAATGGTCAAAAATCAGCCCTGAAATCCCAATATCCCCCCCCAAATTTCCAGTTGGAACCCGTTCCCCCTTCTCCTCTTGTTCCTCTTGAATCTTTATGGTTTTTAAAAAATGTAAATATTTATTACCTAATTTTTTATTTATTATCCATACTTTGATTTATTATCCATAAACTTTTATTTTAACCACTAAAAATGGGATTTCAGAGCTCATTTTAACCATAAAAATGGGATTTTGGGGCTGATTTTAATAATTAAAATTGTGATTTCAGGGCTGATTTCAGTAGCTAAAAAATGTGATTTCGGGGCTGCTTTTAACCATTAAAATTGTGATTTTAGGGCTAATTTTAATAACTAAAAATGTGATTTCAGGGCTCATTTTAACCATTTAAAATTATGATTTCAGGGCTCATTTTAACCATTTAAAATTATGATTTCAGGGCTGATTTTAACAATTAAAAATGGGATTTCAGGGCTGATTTTAACCTCAAACCTTTCTTTATTTTCAGTTCAGCTTCAGGAACTGCTTCTCACTGCCAGGATGAGCTCCCCAAGCTCTGCCCCTGAGAATTCCTGCAGGATCACCCTTGGACAAGCTCAGCAGGTAATTATCCATTAATTATTAATTAATTATCCATTAATTATCCATTAATTATCCATTATTTCCATAATTTATCTTCCCTATTTTCTCCTCAGAGCAGGGATTTTTATTTCATCCAAAGCACATTTAAATCAGGAGAATTTTATCCTAAAGAATTGGGATTTACCCTTTATTTCTTCTCTTTCCCTTCAATAATTTATGAACATTTTAAAGTGGAAAAAAATAGGAAAAATCAGGAAAAACTGGACATAAAAAAATGGGATAATCCGTATTTTCGTGCTGGATTTGTACTTAAAATATTCCATATCCAGTTTCTTTTTTTCCTGGGCTCTGTGTCTTGGAGTTTTGTCACTTTATTTATAATATATTTATAATATAAAAAATGTTTTATCACTTTATTTTTATTAAATTTATAATATTTTAAAGTATTTTAAGTTTTCTTTAGTGACACATCCCCAGGGCCTTTTTTTGGAGTCAATTTAGGACTCAGAATATTCCAGTTAAACTCTGAAATGTTTTTCCTCACAGAAACAACAAAAGGGGGTTAAAAACCATTTTTTTATACTTTTTTGGTGAGTTTTTAAAGGTTTTTTTTTCTCTCACGAGGATAATTCCAGGTTTTTTCCCAACATTCCCAACAAAACTCTGCTCTTTTTTTTCCAAGCTTGGTTCCTCCCTGTTCGAAGGCTCTCAATTCCCAGTTTTTCCTCATGGAAACAACAAAAAGGGGTTAAACCCCATTTTTTTATACTGTTTTTGTGATTGTTAAAGTTTTTTTTTGTCTCTCATGAGGATAATTCCAGTTTTTTTTCCAAAATTCCCAACCAATTCCCAACCAATTCCCAATTCTGCTCTGTGTGTCCGAGCTCAGTCCCTGCCTATCCAAAGCCTCTGAATTCCCAGTTTTTCCTCACAGCAACAACAAAAGGGGGTTAAAAACCAATTTCCTTGGATTTCTTCATGTTTTTTAAATTTTGTTTTTGTCTCTCAGGAGATTTTTTCCAGGTTTTCTTCTCAGCATTCCAACAAAATTCTGCTCTTTTTTTCTGAGTTCCGTCTGTGCCCATTCCAAGGCTCTGAATTCCCAGTTTTTCCTCACAGCAACAACAAAAGAGGGTTAAAAAGCAATTTCCTTGCATTTTTTTTGTGATTTTTATTTTTTTTTTGTCTCTCACAAGGATAATTCCAGGTTTTCTTCCTGATATTCCCGACAAAACTCTGCTCTTTTATTCTGAGTTCTGTCTCTGCCCATTCCAAAGGCTCTGAATTCCCAGTTTTTCCTCATGGGAACAACAAAAAGGGGTTAAAAACAATTTTTATATACTTTTTTTGTGATTTTTAAAGGTTTTTTTGTCTCTCACAAGGATAATTCCAGGTTTTTTCCAAAATTCCCAACCAAACTCTGCTCTGTGTTTCCAAGCTCAGTCCCTGTCTGTCCCAAGGTTCTGAATTCCCAGTTTTTCCTCACAGCAACAACAAAAGAGGGTTAAAAAACAATTTCCTTGGATTTTTTTTGTGATTTTTTAATTTTTTTGTCCCTCACGAGGAAAATTCCAGTTTTTTTCCAAAATTCCCAAYCAAACTCTGCTTTGTGTTGCAGGTGAGACCCAAAGTTCCCCTCCTGAGGATTCTGCAGGCGGCCGGTGCCCAGGGCGACACCTTCACTCTCAAAGAGGTGAGTTCACATTCCAGACATTTTTCCTGCTTTTTTTTTGGGAATTGGGATGAGATTTAATTCTTTATTTTTCCATATTTCATCCCAAAAAAGTTTGGCTCACATTCCAGGCATTATCTCTCCTTTTTTTTGGGATTTGGGATGAGAGTAACTTTATTTTTCTATATTTCACCCCAAAGAGTTGAACTCAAAATCCTGCTTTTTTTGGGATTTGGGATGAGATTTAATTCTTTATTTTTTCATGTTTTGCCCCAAAAAGTTGGGCTCATTCCAGGTGTTATCCCTGCTTTTTTTTTTTGGGGAATTGGGATGAGATTATCTTTTATTTTTCTATATTTCAACCCTTTTCTGTATAACAGTCTTTTAACTGGGACGATTCCATTTTTAACTGGGATAATGCTATTTTAAACTGGGATAGTTCTGGTTTTTACTGGTATAATTCTTATTTTTAGTGGGATAATGCCATTTTAATGGGAAATGCCATTTTAAATGGGAAAATGCCATTTTTACTGGGGTAATGCCATTTTTACTGGGGTAATGCCATTTTTACTGGGGTAATGCCATTTTTACTGGGATAATTTTGATTTTTACTGGGAAAATGCCATTTTTACTGGGATAATTCTGATTTTTACTGGGATAGTGCCATTTTTACTGAGGTAATTCTGGTTTTTCCTGGGATAATTCCGGTTTTTAGGGGGATAACGCCATTTTATCTGGGAAAATGCCATTTCAACTGGAATAATTCTGTTTTTTACTGGGAAAATTCCATTTTTACTGGGATAATGCCATTTTTGTTGGGATAATTTGGATTTTTACTGGGATAATGCCATTTTTACTGGGATAATTTGATTTTTACTGGGAAAATGCCATTTTAAACTGGGAAAACGCCATTTTAACTGGGATAATTCTGATTTTTACTGGGATAATGTAATTTTTAACTGGCAAAATGCCATTTTTACAGGAATAAATCGGATTTTTAGTGGGAAAGCGCTGTTTTTTACTGGGAAAATGCCATTTTAACTGGGATCATTCTGATTTTTACTGGGATAACGGCATTTTCACTGGGATAATGCCATTTTAACTGGGATCATTCTGATTTTTACTGGGATAACGGCATTTTTACTGGGATAATGCCATTTTAAACTGGGGAAACATAATTTTAAACTGGAAACCGCCATTTTAAACTGGGAAAATTCCATTTTTTACTGGGAAAATTCCATTTTTACTGGGACACTTCTCCCCCCCCACCTTCCCCTCAATTCCCCTTCCCTCCAACATTAACAACTCCACCTCTCCTCCTTAAAAATCCAAAAAAAACCCCCAAAATCAACCCTAACCCACCCCTACAACTCCGAGCAGCCACATCCTCTTGATCCTCGTGGATTTTTCAGGATTTGGGCGAATTTTGGGGTAATTCAGGTCTGTTTTATCCCCTCAGGTGATGCATTTTTTGGGTCAGTACATCATGGCAAGGCAGCTCTACGACAAGAGGGAGCAGCACCTCGTGCACTGCGGGGGAGATGTGCTGGGAGAGCTGCTGGGGCTGCAGAGTTTTTCTGTCAAGGATCCCAGGTAGGGGGGAAAATCATGGGAAAATAGTGGGAAAAGTTGTGGAAAAAATCCTGGAAAAATTGTGCGAAAAATCGTGGGAAAATCCCGAAAAAATTGTGGGAAAAATAGCAGAAAAAATCCCAAAAAAATCCAGAGAAAGAGAATTTTAAAGAGAAAAGAGAGAAAAAAATTCCAAAAAAAATCCCCCCAAAAATCCCAAGAAAGATCATGAAAAAAATTCGCCAAAAAAAATCCCCCCAAAAATAATGAAAAAGATCCCCCAAAAAAATCCTCCCCCAAAAAAAGAGAAATCCAGAAAAAAATCACAAAAAAATCCCAGAAAAGATCCCGAAAAATGCCCCGAAAAGTGTCCCAAAAATAATCCCGAGAAAGATCATGAAAAGAATTACGAAGAAGTTCCTGAAAAAAGTCCCAAAAAAGGTCTCAAAAAAGATCCCCCAAAAAATAATTAAAAAAAGAGAGAGAGAAATCCCGAAAATAATCCTGAAAAATATCCCCCAAAAAAATCTGAAAAAGATCCTGATAAAATCCCGAAAAAGATCCTCCAAAAAAATTTAAAAAAAAAGAAAAAAATCCTGAAAATGTCCTGAAAAAAAATCACCCCGTGGTTTTGTGCTCTTTGGGGGTCTTTTAGGAACAAACCCCTTGTGATTTCGTGGCTTTCTGGGATTCTTTTATGACTGTAATTTTGTGATTTATGGGGTTCTTTTAGGAACTGTGATTTTGTGGTTTCTGGGATCCTTTTAGGAACAAACTCCCCGTGTTTTTTGGGGTTTCTGTGGTCACTAAAGGGAATTTTTCCCCGCTCATGAGGTGATTTGGGTTCTGTCCCCTCTCCCCAGCCCCGTGTACGAGATGCTGAAGCGGAACCTCACAGCAGCCTCTGTCCCCACAGGTAGGTTGGGCCCTAAAAGGACAAAAATCCTTTTTCCTGGACCTGCTGGGTGCTGGAAATCGGGAGGAAAACTCTGCCTGGAGAAGGAACCGACTTCCCTTCGTGTGCCAAGGGCTCTTCGAGTGCTGAGCTTGCTGAGAAACCCCAAATTTGGGTCAAAAATAGGGTTAAAAAGTGTGAATTTATGACTGGGCGTGGCTGAAATATCCCATTTTCAACAGTGCTGAAATCTTAAATTTTGATGTGAAAATAGGGCTGAAAAGTGTGAATTTTAAAATGAGTGTGGTTGAAATATCCCATTTCCAAGAGTGCTAAAACCCCAAACTCTGGAGGAAAAATAGGGCTGAAAAATGTGAATTTATGACTGGGCATGGCTGAAATATCCCATCCAAATCTTTCTTGATTCCTCAGTATTTTTCAGCTTCAGAGCTGCAATTTCTCGCTCTCATCTTGTTTTATCCTTTTATAACCTCAAAAAATTCTAAAAACCCCACATTTTGGAGCAAAATCTGATTTAATCCTTCGAAAGGGCTCAGGCACACAATTTTTCCATTTGGGAAGAAGATCCCGAATTTTCATCCAAATCCTGAATTTCCATTCCTCCAACAAGGCTCAGATCCCATAATCCTTATACTCCTCTTTTAGGATACCAGAACCATTCTCTAAAGGATTTTTTCATGGTCAGGTATAGGAAAAAGAAATTTTTTCCATTTGGGAAGAAGATCCCGAATTTCCATCCAAATCCTGAATTTTCATCCAGCTGCTTCCAGTGATGTGCAGACCCTGAAATCCTTAATTTCCTTCCTTGGRAAAACAGGACCAGGGACTTTTCCAGGCTCAGGTGTAGGAAAGGAACAACTTTTCCATTTGGGAAGAAGATCTTAAATTTCCATCCAAATCCTGAATTTCCATTCCTCCAATGAAGTGCAGACCCCATAATCCTCTTTTAGGATAGCAAGGCCACGTTCTGAAGGATTTTTCCAAGATTAGGCTGCAGAAAAGGAACAACATTTCCCTTTGGGAAGAAGATCCCGAATTTCCATCCAAATCCCGAATTTCCATTTCTCCAGTGAGCTGCAGATCCCACAGTTCTTAAATTCCTCTTTTAGGATGTCAGGACCACGTTCTGAAGGATTTTCCCAAGATCAGGTATAGGAAAAAGAACCATTTTTCCCTTTGGGAAGAAAATCCTGAATTTCCATTTTTCCAAGGAGCTGCAGACCCTGAAATCCCTAAATTTCTTCTTGGGAAAACAGAATCCGGGATTTTTCCAAGCTCAGGTGTAGGAAAAAGAACCAATTTTCCCTTTGGGGAGAAGATCCCGGATTTCCATCCAAATCCTGAATTTCCATTCATCCAATGAGGCACAGATCCATAATCCATAAACTCCTCTTTTAGGATAGCAAAAGATCTAAAGGATTTTTCCAAGATCAGGTGTAGGAAAAGGAACCATTTTTCCCTTTGGGAAGAAGATCCTGAATTTCCATCCAAATCCTGAATTTCCATTTCTCCAACAAGGCTCAGACCCCACAATCCTTAAATTCCTGTTTTAGGATGTCAGGGCCACGTTCTGAAGGATTTTTCCAAGATTAGGCTGCAGAAAAGGAACAACATTTCCCTTTGGGAAGAAGATCCCGAATTTCCACCCAGCTCCTGAATTTCCATTCCTCCAACAAGGTGCAGAGCAAAAATTCCATAATGCATAAATTCTTCTTTTAGGATGTCAGGACCACGTTCTGAAGGATTTTCCCAAGATCAGGTGTAGGAAAAAGAACCATTTTTTCCCTTTGGGAAGAAGATCCTTAATTTCCATTTTCTCCAACAAGGCTCAGATCCCACAATCCGTAAATTCTTTTAGGATGGCAAGGCCACATTCTTAAGGATTTTTTCATGGTCAGGTGTAGGAAAAAGCACAATTTTTCCCTTTAGGAAGAAGACCCCGAATTTCCATCCAAATCCTGAATTTTCATCCAGCTCCTTCTAGTGATGTGCAGACCCTGAAATCCTTAAATTTCTTCCTTGGGAAAACAGGACCAGGGACTTTTCCAGGCTCAGGTGTAGGAAAGGAACAACTTTTCCATTTCGAAGAAGATCCTGAATTTCCCCCAAATCCACACTTTAAACACCCCCCGCTCTCCCAAATTTTCCCAACCCTTTCTCAGCCTCTCGGGTGGGGCTCTCCCAACCATTTTCCAGGGATTTTTTTTTTTTTTTCCCCCCTTCCTGTTTTACCTGCCCTCCGCAGATGCCGCTCAGACTCTCCCAACGGAGCCAAACGCCGCTCAGCCCCTCCGAGACCGGCCCCAGGTAAAACCCCACCGCCCAGGTGGGTTCTTTTCTCGTACAGAGCCGCCCCTTCTCTGTACCTGTGCACCGTGGACTGCCTGAACTTGGATTTTTTTTTACTATTTTTTGATTTTTTTAAACATCCAATCTTTGCATTCCCAAAAAAAAAAAAAATTCCAAAAAGTTCTCGGAGTCCACAAAGCAAGGACAGAGTTCCCCTTCTCTGTTCTCCCGACGGCTCCGAGCGCGTTTTTTCCGGGCTGCGGCACTTCCAGGCCTCGCTTCCGTCTTTTCCTGCTTTTTTTTCCCAGTTTTTTCCCTTTTTCCCAATTTTTTCCCCAATTTTTTTCCTTTTTTTCCCTTTTTCCCACTTTTTTTTCCAGTAGGAACTGCCTAATTGCGGTTAGGATCGTTTTCGGCGGCTTCCAAGCAAAAACCTCGGAAAAATCTTCCCTCAAAAATTCCCAAAAATTCCAGAAAAATTCCAAAAAAAGTTCCTTAAAAATCCTTCCGAAATCCTCAAAAATTCTTCAAAAATTCCCAGTGTTGGGGTGAGAAAAAGCGGACCTGGGAGGTGGCAAAAAATCCCAAAATTCCGCTTTTTCCATAAAAAAAAGCGATTATTTTGAGATTTTTGCCAGCGTTAAAGATTTTTCCCGGGTTTTTCGCACCGATTTCCAGGAGATAAAAATAATTAGGATTTTTTTTTTTGTGGGAATTTTTTATTCCTGGTCCTGCTGGCGTTGGAAGTGCCGCATCCCGTTGTTTCTGCGAGCTCTGCTCGGTTCATTTGGGGTTTTTTGGTTCCCGCAGGAGGAAGGATCCGACTCCGGGATCGCCGAGGGTGACGGGAAAACCTCGGTTTTGGGGGCGTCGGGGTCGAAATGTGAAGGTAAAGGAGAAATTCCTGCAAATTCCCAAAATTCCCAAATATTCCTGGGTGGGAGATGCATCAGAGTGTTGGAGGAAGAGTGGGGAGGGTCAAAGAATTGCAGGTTTGGAAGAGAATTCCTTAAGAATTCCTTCAAAAATACTTCAAAAATCCTAAAAAATTCAAAAAAAAAATTTAAAAACTCCTTTAAAATTCCTTCAAAGTTCCTTCAAGATTCCTTCAAAAATCCTTTACAAGTCCTTAAGAATTCCTTAAAAAGTCTTTCAAAGTCCTTCAAAAAACCCTTAAAATTCCCTTAACAATCCCTTAAAAATTCCTCTAAAAATCCTTCAAAATTCCTTAAAACATTCCTCTTAATATCTTTCAAAAATCCCTCAGAAATCCTTCAAAAATTCTCTGTAAGTCCTCAAAAATCCTTTCTGCTGTTCCCTTCCCCATTTTTCCCATTTTCCCCACCTTTCCCATTTTTTCCCAGCTTTTCCGCATTTTTTCCCTGCTTTTCTTTTCCCCATTTTCCCTGCCATTCCCATTTTTTCCCTGCTTTTCTTTTCCCCATTTTTGCCCTTCTTTTCCCCATTTTTTCCCTGCCATTTCCATTTTTTCCCTGCTTTTTTTCCCCATTTTTTCCCCTTCTTTTCCCCATTTTCCCCCTGCCATTCCCCTTTTTTTTCCCTGTTTTTCCCATTTTTCCCTGCATTTCTTTTCCTCTATTTTTCCCTTCTTTTCCCCATTTCCCCCGCCATTCCCATTTTTTCTCTGCTTTTCCCCATTTTTTCCCTGCTTTTCTTTTTTCCCATTTTCCCTGCCATTTCCATTTTTTCCCTACTTTTCTTTTCCCCATTTTTCCCCTGCTTTTCCCCATTTTTCCCCTGCTTTTCTTTTCCGCATTTTTCCCCTTCTTTTCCCCATTTTCCCTGCCATTCCCATTTTTCCCTACTTTTCCCCATTTTGGCCCTTCTTTTCCCCATTTTTTCCCTGCCATTTCCATTTTTTCCCTGCTTTTTTTTCCCCATTTTTTCCCCATTTCCCCCACCATTTCCNTTTTTTCCCTGCTTTTTTTTTCCCATTTTTTCCCCATTTCCCCCACCATTTCCATTTTTTTCCCTGCTTTTCCCCATTTTTTTCCTGCTTTTCTTTTCCCCATTTTTGCCCTTCTTTTCCCCATTTTTCCCTACATTTCTTTCCCCTATTTTTCCCTTCTTTTCCCCATTTTCCCCCCCGTCATTCCCAATTTTTTTTTTCCCATTTTCCCCCACCATCCCCCCTCATTTTTTCACTCCTCTCCCTCTCATCCCAGACCAGGATTCCCTGGAAAACCTCGGGAATAACCCCAGACCCAGCYTGGAGCTGGCCCTGGACGATTGGGACGTTTCGGGGCTGCCCTGGTGGTTTTTAGGGAATCTCCGCAATAATTACAATTCCAGGAGCAATGGATCCACCGACATCCAGACCAACCAGGTAACCCCAAAAAAATGGGAATTTTTTTCCTTTTCCTCTCAAATATTCCTGGGGTTTTTGCCCCCATTCCCTGGATTTTCTGGGGTTTTTCTTCTGGGAAAAAAAAAAAAGTGAATTTTTAGTGGTTTTTTGAATAAGGAAATTGTTGTTGAAGGGTTTGGTGGATTTGGGATTTGGAGGTTTTTTTATGGGATGGTTTAGGGTGGTGGTCAAGGTGGGAGGGGGAGGTGGAAGAGGGAAAAAAGGGAGAGAAATTGGGGAAAAAAAGGGAATGTGAGATGGGAATTGGGGGAAAAAAATGAATTTGGAGGTGGAAATTGGGAAAAAAATAGAATTTGGAAATGGGAATTGGGGGAAAAAGGGAGTAAAAATTGGGAAAAAAAGGGGAGAATGTGAGGTGCGAATTGGGAAAAGGGGAGGGGAAATTGGGAAAAAGGAATTGTGAGGTGGGAATTTGGGATAAAAGGAGGGGAATTGGGGAAAAAGGGGAATTGTGAGGTGGAAATAGGGAAAAAAGGGAGAATGTGAAGTAGGAATTGGGGAAAAAGGGAATTTCGATGTGGGAATTGAGAAAAGGAGGAATTGTGAAGTGGGAATTGGGAAGAAAGGGAATTGTGAAGTGGGAATTGGGTAAAGGGGAGCAAAAATTGGGAAACATGGGGAATGTGAGGTGGGAATTGGGGAAAAATGGGAATTGTGAAGTGGGAATTGGGAAAAAGGGAATTGTGAGGTGGGAATTGGGAAAAAAGGGGAATTGTAAAGTGGGAATTGGGTAAAGGGGAGCAAAAATTGGGAAAAATAGGGAATGTGAGGTGGGAATTGGGGAAAAGGGAGTGGAAATAGGGGAAAAAGAATACGAAGTGGGAATTGGGGAAAAAGGGGAGAGTGATGTGGGAATTGGGGGAAAAATGGGAATTGTGAGGTGGGAATAGGGAAAAAAGGAGGGGAATTGGGAAAAAGGGGAATTGTGATGTGGGAATTGGGAAAAGGAGAAATGTGAGGTGGGAATTTTGGAAAAAAGGAGGAGATTTGGGAAAAGAAGGGAGAATGAGGTGGGAATTGGGAAGAAAAGGTGGGAATTCGGAAAAGGAGAATTTTGAGGTGGGAATTAGGAAAAAAGGGAGAAAAAATTGGGGAAAAACAGGACCATGTGAGGTGGGAATTGGGGAGAAAAGAGCCAAAATTGGGAAGGGGAGAATGTGAGGTGGGAATTAGGAAAAAAAGGGAATTGTGAGGTGAAAATTGGGGAAAAAATGAGGTGAAATTGGGGAAAAAAGGGAGAATGTGAAGTGGAAATAGGGAAAAAAAGGAGGGGAATTGGGAAAAAAGGTGTGAACTGGGAAAAAGGGAGAACGTGAGATGGGAATTGCTGGAAGTGGAGCTGCTCCCGAGCGTTTTTCCCGTTTTTTTTTTCCCCAGGACGTGGACACGGCCATCGTGTCGGACACCACGGATGATCTGTGGTTCCTCAGCGAGCGCCCGTCGGAGCCGGGGAACGCCGGGAACCGGACGGAGCCCGAGGAGCTCCTGGAGGGCGACCCCGAGGTGCCTCTGCTTCCCTGGAATTCCCAGTTTTCCGTGGAATTCCTGATTTTCCGTGGAATTCCTGATTTTTCATTGAATTCTGACTTTTCCTTGGTTTAAATCGTCCCACGCTGCTGGAAGGTCTTGAAATTTCCATGGAATTCCTGCTTTTCTGTGATTTAACTTGTCCCACGCTGCTGGGAKGCCTTGGAATTTCCATGGAATTACTGCCTTTTCCGTGGAATTCCCAATTATCAATGGAATTCCCAATTTTCTGTGCAATTCCAAATTTTCCGTGGAATTCCCGATTTTCTGTGCAATTCCCGATTTTCCATGGAATTCCAAATTTTCCATGCAATTCCCAATTTTCCATGGAATTCCTGATTTTCCATTGAATTCTGACTTTTCTCTGGTTTAACTTGTCACACGCTGCTTGGAGGTCTTGGAATTTCCATAGAATTCCTGCTTTTCCGTAGAATTCCTGATTTTCCATGTAATTCCCGGTTTTCCATAGAGTTCCTGCTTTTCCATGGAATTCCCAGTTTTCCCCTGATATAACTCATCCTATGCTGCTGGGAGGCTTTGGAATTTCCATGGAATTACTGCCTTTTCCATGGAATTCACAATTATCAATGGAATTCGCGATTTTCTGTGCAATTTCAAATTTTCTGTGCAATTCCCGATTTTCCATGCAATTCTGAATTTTCCATGCAATTCCCGATTTTCCATGCAATTCCCGATTTTCCATGGAATTCACAATTTTCTATGGAATTCCTGCTTTTCTATGGAATTCCTGCTTTTCCATGGAATACCCAGTTTTCAGTGGAATTTCTGATTTTCTGTGGTTTCCCCTTTTCCATGGAATATCTGCTTTTCCACAGAATTCCCAATTTTCCGTGGAATTTCCGATTTTTTGTGGAATTCCTGATTTTCCATGGAATTCACAATTTTCCCTGATTTCCTGCCTTTTCCATGGAATTCCCGATTTTCTGTGGAATTCCTGATTTTCCATCAAATTGGCAATTTTCAATGGAATCCCACTTTTCCATGGAATTCCCACCTTTTCCATAGAATTAGCAATTTTCCATGGAATTCCCAGTTTTCCCTGATAAAACTCATCCCATGCTGCTGGGAGGTCTTGGAATTTCCATGGAATTCCCGATTTTCTGTGGAATTCCCATTTTTTCCTGATTTAACTCATCCCATGCTGCTGGGAAGTCTTGGAATTTCCATAGAATTCCTGCTTTTCCATAGAATTGGCAGTTTTCTGTGGAATTCCTGATTTTCCATGGAATTCCCAGTTTTCCCAGTTATAATTCATCCCATGCTGCTTGGAGGTCTTGGAATGTTCATGGAATTCCCAATTTTCTGTAGAATTCCCGCCTTTTCCATAGAATTGGCAATTTTTAATGGAATTGCCAATTTTCCATAGAATTCCCAATTTTCAATTGAATTCCCACTTTTCCATGGAGTTCTGACTTTTCATTGATTTAACTTGTCCCACGCTGCTGRGAGGTCTTGGAATTTCCATAGAATTCACAATTTTCCGTGGAATTCTCGCTTTTCCATGAAATTCCCAATTTTCCATGGAATTCCCAATTTTCCATGGAATTCCCGCTTTTCCATAGAATTGGCAATTTTCCATGGTTTCCCATCTTTTCCATGGAATTCCCAATTATCAATGGGATTCCCAGTTTTCCATGAAATACCCAATTTTCAGTGGAATTCCCAATTTTCCATGGTTTCCCGCTTTTCCATGGAATTCTGAATTTTCCATGGAATTCTCATTTTTCCCTGATTTAACTCGTCCCACGCTCTTGGAATGTCTTGGAATTTCAATGGAATTCCCAGTTTTCCATGGAACTCCCACTTTCCCATGGAATTTAAAGAGAAAAAATCTCAAATCTGTCCCAGGAATTCGAGTGGGTTTTTAACCAACACCTACAGGAATTACAACTAAAAAAAAATCCTGGAATTAAGGTTGGAAAAGGCTTTTTAAAATCCAGCTCAGAGGAAAATCCTGGATCATGGTAAACCAGGAGTCACCAACATCCTGCAATCAAAATCTTCCAAAAAAACAGGGTTTTTATTAATTTATATTTCATTAATTGGCGTGTGCAGTGATTAATTGGGATTATCCTGATTTAAACCAGGAGTCACCGATAACCTGCAATAAAAATTTTCCAAAAACCAGCTTTTTATTAATTTCTATTTCATTAATTGGGGTGTGCAGTGATTAATTGGGATTATCCCGATATAAACCAGGAGTCACCGATATCCTGCAATAAAAATCTTGCAAAAAAAACGGCTTTTTATTAATTTCTATTTCATTAATTGGGGTGTGCAGTGATTAATTGGGATTATCCCGATATAAACCAGGAGTCACCGATATCCTGCAATAAAAATCTTGCAAAAAAAACGGCTTTTTATTAATTTCTATTTCATTAATTGGGGTGTGCAGTGATTAATTGGGATTATCCTGATTTAAACCAGAAGTCACCGATAACCTGCAATAAAAATTTTCCAAAAACCAGCTTTTTATTAATTTCTATTTCATTAATTGGGGTGTGCAGTGATTAATTGGGATTATCCTGATATAAACCAGGAGTCACCGATATCCTGCAATAAAAATTGCAAAAAAAACGGCTTTTTATTAATTTCTATTTCATTAATTGGGGTGTGCAGTGATTAATTGGGATTATCCCAATGTAAACCAGGAGTCACCGATAACCTGCAGTAAAAATCTTCCAAAAAACTGCTTTTATTAATTTGAGTTTCGTTAATGGGGGTGTGCAGTGATCAATTGGGATTATCCCRRYGTAAACCAGGAGTCACCGATAACCTGCAGTAAAAATCTTGCAAAAAAAAAGGCTTTTTATTAATTTCTATTTCGTTAATTRGGGTGAGCAGTGATTAATTGGGATTTTTCCGACATTGCAGGTGCCTGAGGCCGCCCCCCTGGAGGAGCTGGAGGATTCCCAGAGCCTGAGCGACGACACTGACACCGAAACCCCGAGCCAGGTGGGAATTTGGGGAGCAGCGACCCCACTGCTGCTGCTTTTGGAGTGGGAAAAACTGAGAAATAGAATATTCATAATAATACAGTATCTGTTATATAATATTTAAAATAGCTAATATTTTGTCTATTTAATATGATACTATATTTAATAATAGTATACTATAATATATAAAATATCTAATATTTAATGTACTTAATATTATATATAATAATGGTCTATTATAGTATAATATGTGGTTAAAATATCTAATTTTTACCTATTTAATATGATACTAGATTTGATAACTGTATACTATAATATATAAAATATTTAATATTTTATCTATTTAATGATAATTGTATTTAATAATTGTATACTGTAATATATAATTAAAATATCTAGTGTTTTATCTATTCAATGTACTATATTTGAAAATTATATATTACAGTGTATATATATAGTATATATAGTATATTATATAGTATATATAGTATGTTATAGTGTATATATGTATAATATATAGTTAAAATATCTAGTGTTTTATCTATTTAATATGATACTATATTTAATAATTGTATACTATAATATATAATTAAAATATCTAGTATTTTATCTATTTAATATGATGCTATATTTAATATGTACTATAATATAATGAAATATCTAATATTTTATCAATTTAATATACTATGTTTAATAATGATATACTTAAAATATAGTACCTAAAATATCTAACATTTTCTCTATTTATTATACTATATAGTAAACTATTTAATACTTAAATATAATGATAATATGTTAATAGGATAAATATAATATATAATATATAATATATGATATGTAATATATAGTATACAATATATAATATATAATAATATGTAATATATAATATATTATATATAATATGTAATATATAATGTATAATATATAATATTTAACATATATAATAGATAACAAAATATATAATACATGAAATATCTAATATATAGGATAAATCACCAATTAACCATATTTTTAACATGTCTCCTCCTCCTTTTCTCCCACCCTCCCAAACCCCACAAATCCCCCAAACCCCACAAATCCCCCACACCCCACAAATCCCCCAAACCCCGTTCCCCATCCCAAATCCCACAAATCCCCCAACCCCTTGCCCCACTCCAAACTCTTTCCTCATCCCAAACCCCACAAATCCCCCCATCCCTTTCCCACCCCAAACCCCTCAGGAGCGCTGGCAGTGCTGCAAATGCCGCAGGTTCAATTCCCCGGGGAAGCGTTACTGCTATCGCTGCTGGGCTCTGCGCCGTGACTGGTACCACGACTGCCCCAAACTGCCCCACTCCCTGTCCCTGCCCTGCCTCGACCCCACAAAAACCCCACAGCGGGAAAAGGAGCGCGGCCTGGACGTCCCGGACTGCAGGAGAACCATCTCAGCCCCGGCCGGCCAACCCGCCCACCTCTTCGCAGAAAACCCCAAATCCTGCCCAGATCCCGGCAGCTCTGTGGAATCCTTAGATCTGGCGCTGCGGGAAAAACGGGATTTCCCCGATCCTACAAATCCAGAGGGGACGGAATCACCCTCGGACAGCGTTCGGACCCTGCTGAGCCCCTGCTTCCTGTGCCAGCTGCGGCCGCGCGACGGCAACATCGTGCACGGCAGGACGGCGCATCTGGTGGCGTGCTTCCGCTGCGCCAGGATGCTCAAGAGAAAGGGATCGCCCTGCCCCGTGTGCCGCAAGGAGATCAGGATGGTCATCAGGATCTTCATGGGGTAGAGKGGACTGAAAATGACCCCRAAAACAGGTTTATTGCACTCAAATCCCAATTTCAGAGCTCACTTTGCAAGGAGATCAGGATGGCAATCTGGATCTTTATGGGGTAGAGTGGACTGAAAATGACCCCAAAAACAGGTTTATTGCACTCAAATCCCAATTTCAGAGCTCACTTTGCAAGGAGATCAGGATGGTCATCAGGATCTTCATGGGGTAGAGTGGACTGAAAATGATCCCAAAAAGAGGAGGTTTATTGCCCTCAAAATCCCAATTTCAGAGTTCACAGTGCAGGAAGGTGATCAGGATGGCCATCCACATCTTTGTGGGGTATTGGAGACTGAAAATGACCCCAAAAAGCGGATTCTGGCACTCAAATTCCCAATTACAGAGTTCACTTTGCAAGGAGATCGGGATGGTCATCCACATCTTTATGGGGTAGTGGGGGCTGAAAGGAACCCCAAAAACAGTTTTGTTGCACTCAAATTGGTAATTTCAGAGCTCACCGTGCAGGAYCAGGTTGGTCATTGGGGTCTTTATGGGGTAGCAGGGACTTGTGGGCATAAAATAATCCCAAAAAGAGGTTTAGTGCACTCAAAATCCCAATTCCAGAGCTCACTGTGCAGGATCAGGATGGTCATCATGATCTTCTACCCCAAAAATTACCCCAAAAAGAGGATTTTTGCACTCAAATCCCAATTTTAGAGCTCACTGTACAGGATCCGGATGGTCATCTGGGGTTTTTTTGGGGTACTGGGATTTGGGGCCCAGAAATAATCCCAAATTATTGCACTCAAATCCCAATTTCAGAGCGCACAGTGCAGGGTCAAGATGATCATCAGGATCTTCATGGCCTTTTGCCCCTAAAATAATCCCAAAAAGAGATTTTTTTGCACTCAAATCCCAATTTCAGAGCTCACTGTGCAGAAAAGAGATCAGGATGGTCATCASGATCTTTACCCCTAAAATGACTCCAAAAATAGGGTTTTTCCACTCAAATCCCAATTCCAGAGCTCATTGTGTAGTATCAGGGTGGCCATCAGGATTTTTTGGGGGGTAATGGGGTTTTCTGGCCCCAAAACGACCCCAAAAAGAAGGATTTTTGCACTCAAATCYSAATTCCAGWGCTCACTGTGCTGAATCAGCGTAACCATCAGGATTTTTATGGCATAACTGGGTCCTCTGCCGCAAAAACGACCCCAATTCCACCAATTTCCAGTGAAACCAAAGAGAATTTGGATTTCAATCCCACCAAGAATCCTCTCAAAATCCGCTTTTCCACCTCGATTCCTGCCTGGAAATTGTCCCAATTTCCACCCAAATTTTTTTTCCCTGGAATTTTTTCTCCCAACCGAGAAAAAATTTGGTAAAAATTGGGAATTTTGGGATGTTTTTTCCATTAATTCTAACCAGTGCAATGCCTTTTSAGCCGAGAGAGAAAAATAAAAAATATTTATGGTGCGAGGGCAGGAAGGGATTTTTGGGGATAAATTTTCCCAAGAGCACAGAGAAAAAAAAATAAATTTATTTTTAGTTTTTTTTTTTTTTTTTATTATTTAACATCATCAGTGGGAAGATTTTCCCACTTCCAGGTGAGGAAATCCAAATTTTTCATCTGCAGCTGCCGGGGCGCGAATCGGACTAAAAAATCACAATAATTTGCATTTTGGGGAGGTTTTTTTTGACTTTAATTCTATTTGTTCTCTTTAATTTTAAATATATTTAAATTTATTTTGTGTCATCMGCATGGTTCTGTCCTGCAGGATTCAATTCCAGTGGTTTTGGGATATTTTGGGGTGTTTTGGGATATTTTCGGATGATTTGGGATGTTTGTTTTAAAATTTTTCCTGATTTTTGAGGGGATTTAACTTTGGATTTTGGATAATTTCTGCCCTTCAGAGCTGGGACACAACTTGGAATTTCACCTTTTCCTGAGATTCTATCCCAGACTTTTTGACAATTCCAGGTCTTTTCTCCCTTTCCCAGTTTTTTTTTATCCAATTCCAGGAGGATTTTCCTCCCTTTTCCAAGTTTTTTTAGCAATTCCAGGAGGATTTTCCATCCTTTTCCAGCTTTTTTCTTTTTATCAATTCCAGGAGGATTTTTCTCCCTTTCCCAGATTTTCTTAACCAATTTCAGGATTATTTTTTTTTCCTCCCTTTTCCAGCTTTTTTTTATCCATTTCCAGGAGGATTTTCCTCCCTTTTCCAGCTTTTTTTTATCCATTTCCAGGAGGATTTTCCTCCCTTTTCCAGTTTTTTTTTTTAGCAATTCCAGGAGGATTTTTCTCCCTTTCCGAGCTTTTCTTAACCAATTTCAGGATTATTTTTTTTTCTCCCTTTCCCAGCTTTTTTTTTATCCAATTCCAGGAGGATTTTCCTCCCTTTTCCAGGTTTTTTAACCAATTCCAGAAGGATTTTCTTCTGCCTTCTCCAGCATTTTTTTTGGCCATTCCAGGAGGATTTTCCCCCATTTTCCAGCTTTTTTTAACCAATTCCAGGAGGATTTTCCTCCCTTTTCCYGGTCAGCAGGTGGCACCCACGGCACGGAGCTGCTCTCCCTCCTTCAGGGATGAAACCCCCAAATCCGGGTTTTTCCAGCAAAAAAAGAAAAGAAAAAGGGAGTGGACCCCCCAAATCCAAGGTTTTTCCAGCAAAATTTAAAGGGAGAAGGGATAAAACCCTCAAATCCATATTTTTTTTCCAGGGAGAACGGGAGGAAAAGGCAAGAAAAGCAGAATTAAGGATTTTTTTTTTTTCTCCTCTGAGGCAAAGGAATAAATAAAATTTAAAAATTCCAGCTGGGAGAAATGAAACCCGATGGAGCAGCCGTGGAATTGAGAGAAAATTGCCTGGGGTGAGACCTGAGGGGACAAATGGGGGAAAATCCCAAATTTTGGACATTCCAGAGGGATGGAGAGAGCGGGAAGGGATGGGAGCCACTCCTGAGCCACATTTACCAACTCTGAGCTCCATTTTCCCTGCTTTTCTCCCCAAAATCTCACTCACATCCTCTGGGAATCATTCCCTGTGGAGAATCCTATTCCAAACCCCTTTCCCCCTTTTTTTCTCCCCAAAATCTCCTTCAAATGCTCTGGGAATTGTTCCCAGGTGGAGAATCCCACTCCAAACCCCATTTTCCCTGTTTTTCTCCCCAAAACTTCCCTCGTGTTCTCCAGGAATCCCTCCCAGGTGGAAAATCCCAATCCCAATTTTCATTATTGATCCCAAAAAGGAGCTCCACCATCCCAAATTTTACCCCTCCACGTTCATCCCAAAATTCCCTTTCTTTTTCCTTTGTTTTTTATTGACAAAACCACAACTTCCTCCTCTCTTTTCCTCCCATTTTTCTACTTTTTTGTGGGTTTTTTGGTGTTTTTTCCCCCCTTTTTTCGTGCTATCCACAAAACTTCACAAAGCAGCTCTTATGGGATCCTGGATCCCTCCAGCCCAAACCATTTCTGGGGTTTTTCACCCCAAATCCCCCCAA
>JANSVG010000733.1:51628-63561 GCA_025434525.1 Malurus alboscapulatus | reverse complement strand
CACTGCGAGCTGACCAGAGCCCCCATTCCTATGGCCCTGTCCTGCTGAGGAACCCCACTGCGAGCTGACCAGAGCCCCCATTCCTATGGCCCTGTGTTGCTGAGGGACCACACTGTGAGCTGACAAGAATCCCGGTTCCCATTGCCCTGTGCTCCTGGGGAGGAGTAGCATTTGAGGTTAGGATTTCTCTTTTGTTCTCCCTTCTTGGGGAATTTTTCCCCATTTTTTATTGCTGAGAGACAATAACAGATGAGTCAGTTTCCTTAACGGTTGAGTGCTTAAGAAAGACAAGAGAAGTTGCCAAGCCCGGGGCGGGGGAGGAGCACTCCTGGAGGCACCCCCTCCTATTTATTGGTTTTTTCTCTCTGCAGAGCAGAGAGACAGTGTGGGGTTGTGGGAAAGGTGTGTGTCTGTGGGTCGGGGCTGTGAGCTCCCTTCTCACCCTGCTTGGCTTGGGGAGGGCGGTGGACCAGCTGCCTGCAAGACAGAGCTCACCCGCTGCAGCTGCTGCAGAGCCCAGCATCCTGCCCTCAGTTCCTGTTTACTACACTGTGGCTTCTGCTCCCCTGCCTCACCAGAACCCCTGTGATTCCAGTTGCAGTGATCAAGTTCTGATATACGCTGCGGGTTTCTGCTCATCTCTTTGCCCATCTGGGTGCTCTGAGGTTCCTGCTACAGCTCCTGTTGGTGTCCAGAGGGAGTACCGGGGTCAGCTTCCCCTGTGAGTTTGTAAAGGAACTTTTCTCCATCCATTTCTGACGGCTGTGCCCACCATCAGCCTTAGGAGAGAGCAGAAACCAGCCAGGACCCTGCGCCACAGCGCCCCCTGCAGCCTCAGAGGAATCATCGCACCCTCCCTGCTCAGCCGAGAGCCACCAGCAACCCCTGCCAGCTGTGACCGTAACTGCACCGAAGGGGAGGGTGTGGGACAGCCCAGGGTGTCCAGGGTGGCACTGGGCTGGCACTGGGTTTGTGGTTTGTTTGGTGTTGCTGCCATTGGTGTTTTGTGTTTACCTTGTCACACATTCTGGTGAAGGACTGTGATTGCTGTTCCCGTATCTTTGCCTGACAGCCTCGTTATTTCAAAGTTACAATAATTCAGAGGGAAGGGAGGCCATATTCACTGCTCCAAGGGCAGTCCCCACCTTCCTTGGCTGACACCTCTCTTTCAATCCAAGACACCAAATGAACAACTGAGGGTGAAGCACCAGAGCCAGGCCGGGCCCTTGATCTCCCTGGAATGTCCAGTCCCCTCTCAGGCACAGATTCCTCTCCCGCATTCCTGCCGGGAATGAAATGTGTGTGAAGTTCCTCCCTCGGGAAGGGGATGTTCCCCATGGCTTCTCCTCGAGGCTCAGAGAAAGAGACCTTCCCACCAGGGCTGAGTGGGGAGTGACATCGAGCCCTGCTTAGGAATTGGCTCTTTTTGCTGGTTTTGATAGAATTGTTCAATGGAATTGTTTTGAAAGAACTATTGGATAGAATATTTTAATAGAATTGCTTTGATAGAATTATTTGATTGAACTGCTCTGCACAATGTCCTTGGGGGCCGCAATGCAGCCACTGTGGCCTTGTGGCTCAGAAGATCTTGGTGACCTTGGTGGCCTTGTGGCTCCGAAGATCCCGGTGGCCACTGCCAGGGCCGCCATGGCCACGAGGAGCCCTCCAAGCATGGGAGGGTCCCTGGGGCTGCTTCCACCTGAGGGGACAAAGAGGGAGGGGAGGGGGCGATGAGGGGCTGAGGGCATTGGGGGCCCACAGGGGTGACAGGGGAGTCATGAGAGGGTCGGGGCTGAAAGGGGCTGTGATGGGGTCCCTGTCCCCTGTGCCCAGCCATGGGTGTCCTTGTTCCGCCAATCCCATTGGTGTCCCCAGCACGGGCTGTCCCTGTCCCTCTCCCCCACTGAGATGGGGTGTCCCTGTCCCCTCTTGGCCATGCATATCCCCACACTGGCTGTCCCTGTCCCCCCCGCTCCCTGAGTGTCCCTTTCCCTCTCACTTGCTGTCCCCATGCTGTCAACTCGCAGCCACTCGCAGTTGTAGTTGCTCTCGGTCCCGTTGGAGTGGAGCCAGATCCGTGTCTTGTCCCCATCCTGGGTGACCTTGGTGACCTTGAAGGTCTCAAAGGGTGGGATCAGCACCTCCTGCTCTCTGGGATTAAAGGACACTTGCTGTATATCCACGCCATAGCAGGTGGTCACCTGGAAGAACGTGTCTGTCCCGTAGTCCTCGGAGACCATTTTGCTCAGCGATGTGGACGTGAATTGACCAAACCGTACCTTCTTGCCATACGTCACATTGAACTGTTTGCCACTCACGCCCCGGAACACATCACGACAGCGCTTGCCCTGAGTGTCCCTCAGCGTGGCCAGGGCGTCAGTCAGCAGGAAATGCAGCGCTTTGAAGTGGAATTTGTTCCGGTATTGCCAGCGGGAGTAGCCGGCCTCACGCACGGCTGTGTTAAACGTCTCAAACAATGGAGTCGTCACCGTGTAGGCCGGCTTGTCCATCGTGTAGGCCATGAGGGCAATGGCCTGGTCTGAGGATGACAGAGGGGACACGTGGGACCCGCGCTTCTGCCACTCGGCCACGGCCTGAGCCCAGGCTTGGGCAAACAGAGAGTTCTGCTGGAGCTCTGACCGGTGCAAGGCCGGCAACGCCGCGATCATTTTGTCACGGCAGCCCCAGTACCGGTCATCGAAGGAGTTCGGGGCCATGTCCATGGGCACCTCATCCATGACTGCAGTGGCCGTGGTCATTGCCAGCAGTGCCAGGGTCTGAGCCAGGGGGGCCATGGCGGGAAGAGGCCACAGGGATCAGTGTGGGATAATGGGGGACACAGGGACATGGAGGGGACACTGTGGGACACAGGAAGGGTTCCTTGGTGAGGGGCTGGGGAGGCGAACTGGGGTCAGCCCAGGGGAGTGAGGCATCTTCGCCCAGGAGACCTCCGGGCATATCAGGAGACCCTGATCCCAAACCCTGTGGTCATTCCTGGACCCCACAATATCCTCCAGCAACCCAGAACAACAAACCTGCTCCCACGGTCCCATGTCCCCCATCCCTGGTGTCCACCCGGCCCCCCCAGACCCCAACACAAATTCTGGGCTCACTCCCTGTACCCCCAGCAGTGTCCCCCATGACCCCAATCCCGTGCCAATGATGCCCTTCCTGGGCTTAACTTGTGCATCCCCCCCCCCCATGTCCCCCCTGTGCCCATCAGCCCTACAACTTAATCCCAGTCCCATGTCCCTCCCAGTGTCCCTCCAGTGTCCCCAGTACCCCAATCCCAGTCTGCTCCCAGTCCCCTGTACTGCTCCCAGGACCCCAACCCCAATCCCGGAGTTCCCCAATGTCCCCATCAGCTCCCCCCTGGACCCCAATCCCGCTCCCAGTCCCATCACCCCTTCAGTGTCACCCCAGACCCCCAACCCAAATTGCGGCATCACCCCCTGCCCCCCATGGCCCCAGTCCTACTCCCAGTGCCACGTCCCCTCTGGTGGCCCCTCAGCGCCCCAATCCCAGTGCCCTGTGTCCCCTCCGCTGTCCCCTGACCTGTCCCAGCACCCCAATCCCAGTGCTCTGTGTCCCCCCCACTGTCCCTTGGACTGTCCCAGCACCCCAATCCCACTTTCCCCTTAACTGTCCCCCCCACTGTCCCCTGGTGTACCCCCAGTCCCCGATACCCAAATGCTCCGCAGTGACCCTCGTGCCAGGACGGGAGCTGTGGGGCAGCCGGGATTCTCTCTCAGTGCAGCTCGCAGCGGCTCTCTCCTGCTCTGCAGCTGAGGGGAGGCTTTGCCACGGGGTATTTATCCACCACAATGATACATATTCATGAAAATGGGCTTCTTCTCTAATGCAGAAACTTCTTTCTCCTGGAACTAATTTGCATGGCTCCACCTCTTTCTCAATGTCATTTTAAGGTCATGGAGAGCCCTAAAAAGTGATATTGGGGGTTGTATTCACGGAGTGCCCCAATATCACAGGTGACCTCTCCGTGACGTTTCAATTTGGGCAGGCGCTGCTCCTCCTGTGTCACAAAAATTATCACAAATTCCCACTGGAGTTCCCTTTATCAGTTTTTCCACAGGTTCCAGCCAGGTCCATCATCCCATGTAAATACTTCTCCTTCCTTTGAGCTTTTTTGCAGGTTCATCTCTGATCTCTACCCAGCTCCTCCAGGGGAACTGAAGGTTTCTGTTCTCTCTGTGATTTCTCAGCCCCCAGGACCCCAATCCCACTGCCATGCTCCTGTGTCCCCCCAGTGTCCCCAGCTCCACTCCCCACTGCTCACTGAGCTGCTGTCACACTCCAGACACCAAACGGGGTCCCCTATGGGGTGCCATCCCTGCGGGCACCCTGAGCCTGGGGATGATCCCTTTGGACACTGCCCAAGTGCCCTCCCTGGCCCCGTTGGTGGGGCAGGAGCAGCTTCTGGAGCCACACAAAGGGATCCGCCAGCACCAGGAGACAGCTGAATCCTCGCTGGTGGGGTGTCTCAGGAAATCATTGGCCCAGGAGAGGTCATTCATCAAAGACCATCATGGGCAGAACAGGATCCAGTTAGAGACACGAACTGAATTCATTGCTAAGGAAATCAGAGCAGGATACAGAGTACCTGAGATACTTTAATTGTGGCAGCTCAATCCACCTGCTCATTGTTTCAGTGCTCCTCATTGGCCTGACCCTTGGGCATGTAGGCATCCACGATGGACTTTCACGGTCAGCTCCTGTACATGGCAGCAATGGCGCACCCCGTTGATCCCAAAGAGAAGGAAGGAGAACGGAAAGAAATAGGAAATGAAGGGGAGAAGGGTAAAAGGTGTAGGGTGCAAAGCTAATGGCAGCCGTGATGGTGCTGCCATCTAATCACAGAATTAGGATCCAGGGGTTTCCCTGCGGCACCAGCAGATGGTGAAGGGTTCTTGGGTGAGGTTGGTGTTAGGAATGTCCCAGTGCAGTGGCTGCTGCCATGAGCAAAGGCTCCACTGGTGGCAGGAGGAATGCAGGGCTCAGCGGCGGCAGCGAGCTCGGCCCGCAGGCAGCAGCACCACCATCCCTCTCCAAAGCCAACAGCGCCATGAGCTTTCCCCACCCCACCTATCCTGGGCCCAATTCTCATGGCCCAATTTCCTAATTTCTCTCTTTTCATGGAGAGAAACCCCTCAGACAGGAGAAGAGCCTCCAGGTGCTCTCCTTTGCTGAGCTTGACAACTTCTTTTGTCTCTCTTAAGCACACGGTCATTATTGTCCCTTAGTAACAAAATTGGGGAAAATTCCCCAAGAGAAAGAAAACGAAAAGAGAAACCCCAACCAACCACCAGCACTCTAGGTCAGGAATGATGGGGAGCAGGGACAGAAACCCCGGCTGAACCCCTGGCTGTAACAGAACTGGGGAAATGGAAAATGTGCTCTTTAATAGACACTGGCAACGTGTATTTGGTATTAAACACAAACCTGGGGAAATTAACTCAAGAAGCTGCAAATGTTGTTGGTGGTGCAACAGCAAAGCAGAAAACCAAAAATTCTTTAACCCCATTAACTTTGAATACAGCAAATGGTGGATAACCATTTTTATATGTGCCCGAGTGTCTAGCTCCTCTTTTAGGAGGAGGCCTGTTGAGTAAGGAAGCTCAGGCTGTGTTTAAAGATGGAGGAATACAAACCACCAAGGGCAGAATTTCTGTGTTGCAGGGAACACTGGAATCAGAAAATTTCAGAGGAATACCGGTAGCCATATGTGATAAACACATATTATATATTATATTCTGGCTTTCGCAGATATTAAGATGGATGCTGTGTGTTGTGCATTATAGTAGAAAGTTGGCCTTTTGTAGAAGTAGTTTCGTTATGCAGAAGGTTATGAGATAATCACTAATGCTTTCGTTTTTGTAATTCAGACATAGCTGCAATGTAGCTGATGTTGTTTTAGAGCACTTGTGGTTAACTTGCAATAACTGAAATAATAAAGTTTGTGACTTAAACATTTCCGTGAAGTGCTTTTTGCACATTATAGCAAAACTGTACAAAAGCTGCAGCGAAAACCACCAAAACCCTGAAAGGGGCCCTGGCTGCACTGCTCGCTGATCAAAGAGAAGATAAGGAACAGCTGAACACCTTTGGGGTGCAGATCGTACCCCAGGGCTCTCATCTTCCGCAGCAGCACAGACCCAGACACCAAAGGGTGGGGGGAGGAAAGAGATTTTGGGGATGGTCAGAGGCAGCGAAACGCCCGTCCTGTGCTGGGCAAAGGAGCTCAGCTGAARGAACCCCAACCCCCGGGACGAGCTGATCCACAGGGACAGTCCCGGGGGTGTCATGGCCCATCAAAAACCCTGCTACGGACACTGCCACCGTCAGCCACTGTCACCTGCTGAAACCACAGAACRGGGGGCATGMACACAACCCTCAAAWCCACGAGCACGAGGGCTGCACATGCTCTAAAAAGGTGGATTGGAGGAGGGGCCATGCTAAACAGYTYCTGGAACATGGAAACTAGCGCAGGGAAGTGTTTGAATATGTATAATTGTTTATGAATAAGTGTTTGACTGATGCAGTAGACAGGGTATGTAAGGGGTGTTGCCATGGTGAGCAGAGGGGCTTTTTGGCTAAAGCCACATTAGCTTTATTGCCTTTGTCTCCTATTGTCCCTTATTAAATTTTTCAAATTCTAACAGAAGAATGAGCTTCGTTTCTCACACATATAAAAAAATGCAAGAACACTCCCAGTTTGGGGCAAAGCAGAAACAATATCCTTTAGAAGTGGAAGCTAGGAAGGGAATCAAGACTGTAACTGAGAATTTAAGGGAATTTGGATTGCTGAACACTGCAATTTCGGCAGTTGAAAGGCTGGGACGGACAGGTAAGGTCAATACAAGACCCACGAGTGATGGGTGAAATAGCCCAGGACATCCACCCGGCTGGAGCCAACCCCTGTACCCCGTTAGCTGCCCTGACAGAACGTCACCAAGGGCTCATGGGGACAGATCTGAAGGACGCCTTCTTTTGCAAACCTCTCGATAAACAAAGTCAGGGCATTTCTGCCTTTGAGTGGGAAAACCCCCGAGCTGGCTGGAAGACTCAGCTTTTCTGGGCTGTGTTACTTCAAGGCTTTAAAAACTGCCCAGTGGTTTTGGGAACCAAGTGGCAAAGGAATCGGAGGGCTGGAAGAAGGAGAACCCCAAAGGGTTGGTCCTGCAGCGTGTGGGTGACACCGTGTGTGCAGCTGAAACAAATGAGCAGTGCGTGGGATTCTCCATCAGCCTTCTCAACCTCCTGCGCCAAGGAGGCTGCAGAGCATCCTGGGAAAGGCTCTAATGAGGCAGCAGAGTCTGAAATCATTCCAGGGCCACGGAGATTGGGAGGATCCCGGAAGGACCTTTGGTTTGGACGCCCAAGGGTGGACACGCGTGCTGGGACTCAAAGCTGGCCCTGATGTCTGCGCCTTCCATGGGATTCCAGACTTAACAAAACTCTCTGAGCGTTTTGTGCACCAACAACAGCACTGAGCCCTCGGAGACCTGGCCAAGAAGGCCCAGAAGGAAGAGGACACTTCAGGAGACCCCGAGCCAGGCACTGAAATAGCAGACTGTTCTGATGGGGCGAGGAGCTGTGCAGGGGAAAGGAACCTGAGCTTTAAATCCAGCCCCATTCCCTGAGACCCCGATGGCGGGGAAGAGCAGCTGAGCCCTGGCTGTTCACAGAACACTGGGAATATTTATGCAGCCGACCCGTGGGAGTGGGATTGGGGTCCTGGGGGCTGAGAAACCACAGAGAGAATGGAAACCTCCAGTTCCCACGGAGGAGCTGGGTAGAGCTTAGAGGTGAACTTGGAAAACAAATAAAAGGATATAAAAGTATACACAGGATAATGGAGCGGGCTTGAATCCGAGTTAAAACTAATATAAGGAACTCCAGTGGGGTTTTGTGACAAGTTCTGTGACACAGGAGGGGCAGCGCCTGCCCAAAGCAAAAGTTCAACATGGGGACATCTGTGATATTGGGGCACTCAGTGAAAAAGACCCTCAAAGACCCCTTTTTGTGTCCCTGCAGGACAATGAAAGGATTTCCTGAGGGAGGTGGAGCGAAGCAAATTATTTCCAGGAAAATGCTGTTTCTCTATTCGATAAGAAGCCCACTTTAATGAATATGTATCATTGTGGTGGATAAATACCCCGTGGCAAAGCCTCCTCTCAGCTGCAGAATCCATCACTGAGAGAATCCCGGCTGCCCCACAGCTCCCGTCCTGGCACGAGGGTCACTGCGGAGCATTTGGGTATCGGGGACTGGGGGGACACCAGGGGACAGTGGGGGGAACAAGGGGCAGTGGGGTTGGCGTGCTGGGACAGTGGGGGGGACACGGGGCAGTGGGATTGGGGGGCTGGGACAGTGAAGGGGACAGTGAGTGGGACATGGGGCAGTGGGATTGGGGTGCTGGGACAGTACAGGGGACAGTGGGGGGACACGGGGCAGTGGGATTGGGGCGCTGAGGGGACATGGGACTGGGAGTAGGACTGGGGCCATGGGGGGCAGGGGGTGATGCCGCAATTTGGGTTGGGGGTCTGGGCTGACACTGAAGGGGTGATGGGACTGGGAGCGGGATTGGGGTCCAGGGGGGAGCTGATGGGGACACTGGGGGACTCCAGAATTGGGATTGGGGTCGTGCGGGACTGGGGGTCACTGGGGGCAGTAGAGGGGACTGGGAGCAGACTGGGATTGGGGTCATGGAGACACTGGAGGGACACTGGGGGTGGACACAGGACTTGGATTGGGGTTGTGGGGCTGGTGGGCACAGGGGGGACACAGGGGAGGACCGATGTGGCGCCTGTGGGGAGCATCATTGGCACAGGATTGGGGTCATGGGGGACACTGCTGGGGGTACAGGGAGTGAGCCCAGAATTTGAACCAGGGTCTGGGGCGGCTGGGTGGACACCAGTGATGGGGGACATGGGACTGTGGGAGCGGGATTGCTGTTCGGGGGCGCTGTGTGACCCCAGGGTTTGGGGTCAGCAACCCAGGATGTCCTCAGGGGTCTTGTGGCTGGAGCTGTCCTCCTCCCTTGGGCTGACCCCAGTTACCCTCACCAAAGAACCCTTCCTGTGTCCCACAGTGTCCCCTCCATGTCCCTGTGTCCCCCTTTGTCCCACACAACTCCAGGTGACCTCTTCCTGCCATGGCCCCCCTGGCTCAGACCCTGGCACTGCTGGCAATGACCACGGCCACTGTGGCCATCAAGGTGGTGCCCATGGACATGGCCCCGAAATCCTTCGATGACCAGTACCAGGGGTGCCAGGACAAAATGACCGCGGCATTGCCGGAACTCAAGAGCTCCGATTTCAAGAACAACTCTCTGTTCGCCCAGGCCTGGGAGGATGCCACGGCCGAGTGGCAGAAGCGCGGGTCCCGTGTGTACCCTCTGTCATCCTCGGACCAGGCCATCGCTGTCATGGCCTACACCATGAGAAGCCTGTACAAGAAGTTCAATGAGGCCGTGCGCGAGGCCGGGTTCCCCCCCGGGAAATACCAAAACGAATTCCACTTCAAAGCCCTGCATTTCCTGCTGACCACACTAAAGGACAATCAGTGCCACAATGTGTACCGGGGGGTGAGCGGGGTTTGGTTCGAGGCGAAGCAAGGCCAGATCATCCGGTTTGGTCAATTCACGTCCACATCGCTGAGCAAAATGGTCTCTGAGGGATTCGGGACAGACACATTCTTCTGGGTGCGCACCTGCCACGGCGTGGATATACAGCAAGTGTCCTTTAATCCCAGACAGCAGGAGGTGCTGATCCCACCCTTTGAGACCTTCACGGTCACCCAGGATGGGGACAAGACACGGATCTGGCTCCGCTCCAATGGGACCTACAGCAAGTACAACTGCGAGTGGCTGGGAGGTGACAGCATGGGGACACCCACGGGGGGGATGGGGACACTTGGGGAGGGTTGGGACAGGGACAGCCATTGTGGGGACACCCATGGCCACAAGGGGACAGGGACACCCATGGCTGGGCACAGTGGACAGGGACCCCATCACAGCCCCTTTCAGCCCCGACCCTCTCATGGCTCCCCTGTCACCCCTGTGGGCCCCCAATGCCCTCAACCCCTCATCGCCCCCTCCCCTCCCTCTTTGTCCCTTCAGGTGGAAGCAGCCCCAGGGACACGCCCGTGCTCGGAGGGCTCCTCTTGGCCACGGCAGCCCTGGCAGTGGCCACTGGGATCCTCTGAGCCACAAGACCACCGTGGTCACCGTGACGCCTACAGACACTGCAGCCACGATGGCCACCAAGGCAACCAGGACTACCAGAGCAATGAGGCCAACTGAAGCTAGCAAGGCCAGCACAGCCACCATTGTCGCTTTGGCCACTATGGCTACCCTGAGGCCACTATGGCCACCATAGTCACCAAGACCCTCTGAGCCACAGGGCCACTGCAGCCACTGTGGCCACTGTGACCACTAAGGCCGTTGTGCAGAGCAATTCTATAAAATCATTCTGTCAAAGCAATTCTATTAAAATATTCTATACAATAAATCTATCAAAACAATTCCATTGAACAATTCTATCAAAACCAGCAAAAAGAGCCGATTCCTAATCAGGGCTCAATGTCACATCGAGCCCTGGTGGGAAGGTCTCTTTCTCTGAGCCTCGAGGAGAAGCCATGGGGAACATCCCCTTCCCGAGGGAGGAGCCGCACACACATTTCATTCCCGGCAGGAATGCGGGAGAGGAATCTGTGCCTGAGAGGGGACTGGACATTCCCAGGATCAGGAGATCGAGGGCCCAGCCTGGCTCTGGTGCTTCACTCTCAGTTGTTCATTTGGTGTCTTGGATTGAAAGAGAGGTGTCAGCCAAGGAAGGTGGGGACCACCCTTGGAGCAGTGAATATGGCCTCCCTTCCCTCTGAATTATTGTAACTTTGAAATAACGAGGCTGTCAGGCAAAGATACGGGAACAGCAATCACAGTCCTTTAGGTAAACACACAACACCAACGGCAGCAACACCAAACAAACCAAAAACCCAGTGCCAGCCCAGTGCCAGACCCAGTGACAGACCCAGTGCCAGCCCCAGTGCCAGCCCCAGTGCCAGACCCAGTGCCAGCCCAGTGCCAGACCCAGTGACAGACCCAGTGACAGACCCAGTGCCAGCCCCAGTGCCAGACCCAGCCCCCTCTGGGCTGTCCCACACCCTCCCCTTGGGTGCAGTTACGGTCACTGCCAGCAGGGGCGCTCTAAGCTCCTGGATGTGTGTGATGATTCCCCCAAGGCTGCAGGGGGCGCTGTGGCGCGGATTCCAGTTGGGTTTGTATCTCTCGTGGGCAATGGTGGACACAGAGGCAGAAATGGATGGAGAAAAGTTCCTCTACAAACTCACAGAGGAAGCCGATCCTGGTGCTCCCTCTGGACACCAACAGGAGCTGTAGCAGGAACCTCGGAGGAGCCAAATGGGCTGGGATGGGACTGGGAGGTGTCTGGAGTGGTCCCAGTTGCTCCCCAGTGCCTCCCAGTTCCTCCCAGTATCCGCCAGTTTCCTTCCAATCTCCCCCCAGTCTCTCCCAGTGTCTCCCAGTTAATCCCAGTTAGTCCCTAAGAGCTCCCAGTTAGTCCCCAGTCCTCCCAGTCCATCCCAACTCCCTCCCAGCAGCTCCCTCCCAGCAGTTCCCTCCCAGTAACCCCCCCACTGCCTCCCAGTCCCTCCCAATTGCTTCCCAGATTTCCCTGTCAGCCCCAAGTCCCTCCCAGTAGCTCCCATTTGCCTCCCAGTCACTCCCAGTATACACCCCAGGGCGCCCAGTTCCTCCCATCCCATCCCAGTCCATCCCAGTTCCTCCCAGTCCCCTCCCAGTCCCCTCCCAGTGCCTCCCAGTCCCATCCCAGTCCATCCCAGTCCATCCCAGTCCATCCCAGTCCATCCCATTCCCATCCCAGTCCATC
>JANSVG010000733.1:25935-42550 GCA_025434525.1 Malurus alboscapulatus | reverse complement strand
ATGGTCTCACCCAGGTAGTCTCACCTTCATGGTCTCACCCAGGTAGTCTCACCTTCATGGTCTCACCCAGGTAGTCTCACCTTCATGGTCTCACCTGGTAACTGAGCTCCTTGACCCACCCCGGTGGTCTCACCCTCATGATCTCACCCAGGTGTTCTCACCTCCATGGTCTCACCCTGATGGTCTCACCTGGTAGCTGAGCTCCTTGATGCGCCGCTCGGACTTGCGCAGCCCCTTGACGCTGTCAGTGTTGCGCTTCTGCTCATTCTCCAGCTCGTTCTCCAGCTCGCGCACGCGCCCCTCCAGCTTCTGCAGCTGCTTCTTGCCCCCCTTGAGCGCCAGCTGCTCCGCCTCGTCCAGCCGCAGCTGCAGGTCCTTGATGGTCTGCTCCATGTTCTTCTTCATCCTCTCCAGGTGCGCGCTCGTGTCCTGCTCCTTCTTCAGCTCCTCTGCCATCATGGCCGCCTGGCGAGACGAGCGGGGTGTCCATGGGGTGTCCACCGCGGTGGCCCCACCCCGGTGACACTCACGTCGGTGATGGCCTTCTTGGCCTTCTCCTCGGCGTTGCGGCACTCCTGGACGGCCTCCTCCACCTCGGTCTGCAGCTGGGAGATGTCCCCCTCCATCTTCTTCTTCTGGTTGATGAGGCTGGTATTCTGGGGGACAGGGAGGGACCTCAGGAGGTGGCCCTGGGTGGGTGCAGCCCCTCCCCCCCCACAGGGCCTTGGAGACCCTCCTGTGTCACTGAAGGGTCAAGGATCTTCTGAGGATCTTGGTGATGCGATGTGGAGAGGAACGCAACCCTTCCATGGACCAACCTGACCTTTCCTGGACTTTCTATGGACCACCCAACCTCCTCCAGACCAACCTGACCTTCCATGGACCTTCCCTGGACCCACCCAACCTTCAGTAGACCTTCCATGGACCAACCTGACCTTAACTGGACTATCTATGGACCAACCCAATCTCTTCCAGACCAACTCGACCTTCCATGGACCTCCCATGGACCAACCTGACCCTTCCATGGACCTTCCCAACCTCCAGACCAACCTGACCTTCCATGGACCTTCCCCGGACCAGCCCAACCTGCCCTGGACCTTCTGTGGACCACCCAACCTCCTCCAGACCAACCTGACCTTCCCTGGACCAACCCAACCTTCCCTGGACTTTCTATGGACCCACCCAACCTCCTCCAGACCAACCTGACCTTCCATGGATCTTCCCTGGACCAACCCAACCTTACCAGGACCTTCCATGGACCAACCTGACCTTAATTGGACTATCTATGGACAAACCCAATCTCTTCCAGACCAACTCGACCTTCCATGGACCTCCCATGGACCAACCTGACCCTTCCACGGACCTTCCCAACCTCCAGACCAACCTGACCTTCCATGGACCTTCCCCGGACCAGCCCAACCTGCCCTGGACCTTCTGTGGAGCAACCTGACCTTCCATGGACCAACCCAACCTCTTCCAGACCAACCTGACCTTCCCTGGACCAACCCAACCTTCCCTGGACTTTCTATGGACCAACCCAACCTCCTCCAGACCAACCCAACCTCCTCCAGACCAACCCAACCTCCTCCAGACCAACCTGACCTTCCATGGACCTTCCCTGGACCAACCCAACCTTCCCTGGACCAACCCAACCTTACCAGGACCTTCCTTGGACCAACCCAACCTTCCCTGGACCAACCCAACCTTCCCTGAACCTTCCATGGACCAACCCAACCCTCCTTAGACCCTCCATGGACCACCACAACTTCCTCCCATTCCACCCAACCTTCCTCAGATCTTCAGGACAAGGTGGGCACCGCCCTGAGCCACCTCGCGGTCCCGAGCTGACCAATTGGAGCTGTTTCTCCTGGGTCGGAGCGCCCCTGGGTGGAGGTGACCCCTCTCCCGGGAGCCAGGTGAGGTCTCACCTGTGAGTGGAGGAGCTGGACCCTCTCGCTGGCCTCGATCAGCTCCTGCTCGGCCAATTTCCGGGCCCTCTCGGTCTGCTCCACCAGGCCGCGGAGCTCCTCCAGCTCCGACTGCAGCAGCGTGTTCCTACGCTCCACCATGGCCACGTTCTCCTTCAGGTCCTCCCCGACCCTTGCTGCATCGTCCAGCTGCAGCTGCGTGTCCTGAGGGGTGGGGGGAAGGGTGGTGGGTCCACCCAACCATGGGGTGGTGGGGAAGGGGTGGGTGGGAAGGGGTGGTGGGTCCACCTGGCTATGGGGTGGTGGGTCCATCCGGCCATGGGGTGGTGGGTCAACCCAACCATGGGGTGGTGGGTCCACCCAGTGAAGGAGTGGTGGGAAGGGGCTGGTGGGTCCACCTGGCCATGGGGTGGTAGGAAGGGGGTGGTGGGTCCACCTGGCCAGGGGTAGTGGATCCACCTGATCAGGGGTGGTGGGTCCACCCGGCCATGGGGTGGTGGGTCCACCCAGTGAAGGAGTGGTGGGAAGGGGCTGGTGGGTCCACCTGGCCATTGGGTGGTGGGAAGGGGGGGAAGGTCCATCCAAACACCCCTGTTGGGTGGTGGGATCTCCCACACCTCAATGGCCCCACGGACTTTGAGGAACCTCCTACACCTCCATGTCTTCCTGGACAAACAGCGTGAGGAACATCCTACATTTCCAATGTCCCCATTGACAGGTCCTTCAGGAGCTCAGTGTCCCCATGGACAGGTCCTTCAGGAACCTCCTACACCTCCATATCACTGTGGGACCTTCAGGACCTCCTACACCTTCACACCCCATGGACAGGCACCTTCAGCAACCTCCTTCACCTCAATGTCACCACAGACAGGTACCTTCAGGACCTTAATGTCCCCCTGGACAGGTACCTTCAGGACCTCCTACACCTCCATGTCATCCTGGGCAGGTACCTTCAGGACCTCAGTGTCCCCATGGACAAGCACCTTCAGGACCTAATGTCCCCATGGACAGGTACCTTCAGGGCCTCCTGCACCTCTACGTGCCATAGGGCAGGTTCCTGCAGGAGCTCAGTGTCCCCATTGACAGGTACCTTGAGGAACATCCTACACCACAATGTCCCCATGGACAGGTACCTCCAGGGCTTCCTACACTCCACGTCCCCACGGGACCTTCAGGAACCTCCTACTCCTCCACACCCCATGGACAGGTTCCTCCAGGGTCTTGGTCTCCCCATGGACAGGTTCCTTCAGGAGCTCAGTGTCCCCCTGGACAGGTACCTTGAGGTAGCCCTGCAGAGCCTTGACCTGCTTCTGGGCCTCGTTGGCGCCGCGGTTGGCGTGGCTGAGCTGGATCTCCATCTCGTTGAGGTCGCCCTCCATCTTCTTCTTCAGCCGCAGGGCCTCGTTGCGGCTGCGGGTCTCGGCGTCCAGCGAGGTCTGCAGCGACTCCACCACGCGCAGGTGGTTGCGCTTCACCTGCTCCATCTCCTCGTCCTTCTCGCCCAGCTTCCGCTCATACTCGGCCTTCACCTGGTTGAACTCCAGCTGGGCCCGCAGGATCTTCCCCTCCTCGTGCTCCAGGGAGGCCTGGGGACACGGAGGACCTTGAGGAGGATGGACAATCCCACCGGGACGGCGTGGGGATGTGGAGGGATGGGGTTTGTCCCACCTCAGCCTCCTCCAGGGCGGCTTGGAGCTCCAGCTTCTCAGCGTCTAGCTGCTTCCGGACCTTCTCCAGCTCGTGGATGGACTTGTGGCCAGCGCCCAGCTGCTCCGTGAGGTCCGAGATCTCCTCTGGCCGGGGGAAACCCCGTCAGGTCCCACAAGGACGGGCGTGGGGACACCCCGGTGGGCAGAGGGACCTCCACGGCCTCACCTTGGAGGTTCTTGTTCTCCCTCTTGAAGGTCTCCAGGTGCTCCAGGGACTCCTCGTAGATGTTCCTCAGCTTGAAGAGGTCGGTGCTGAGGGTCCTGGCCTCCTTCTGTGACGCCTCCAGCTCCGTCTGCGACTCCTCGAACTTCTGCTTCCACTCGGCCACCACCTGGGGACCGCCGGTGGTCATCCCACACCTGGCTCCGCCCCTCAGCCCTGCCCGGCCATGCCCACCCACCCACCTTGTCAAAGTTCCTCTGCTTCTTGTCCAGGGAGGCGGCGGCCGCGTTCGACCGCTCTACGTCGGCCATCAGGTCCTCGATCTCATTCTGCAGCCGGTGCTTAGTCTTCTCCAGCGAGGAGCACTTGGCATTGACGGCCTCCACGGCCTCCTCGGCCTCCTGCAGCCGCTGCGCCAGCTTCTTCCTGCCCCGGGTACCGCCCAGGGTCACCCACGGGCCAGGTGGGACCACCCGGACCTTCTCCCACCCGGCCATTGGCCAGGGTTCTGCTCAGCCTCTCCTCTGCCATCTCCAGGTCACAGAACCTTCTCCAGAACTTTCTCCAGTGGTCTCCACCCCCAATCCTACAGAATCTCCATCCATAGGGTGATGACTCAGTTTCCTCCAGAACCTTCTCCCATGGATGATCTCTCCCACTGACCCCACAGAAGCCCCATCCATGGGGCAGTGACTCAATCTCTAAAACTTCCAGAACCCTCTCCAGTGGTCTCCAACCCCACAGAAGCTCCATGGGGCGGTGACTCACCTGACCTCCTCCAGAACCTTTTCCCATGGATGGTCTCCACCTCCCCTGACCCCACAGAAGCTCCATCCGTGGGGCAATGATTCACTTGGTCTCCTCCAGAACCTTCTCCTGGAGGTGCTTTCCACCCCTGACCCCACAGAATCCCCATGCATGGGGTGGTGACTCACTTGGCCTCCTCCAGCTCCTCGGTGCGCTGGATGGCGTCCGTCTCGTACTTGGTCCTCCACTGGGCCACCTCAGAGTTGGCCTTGGAGAGGGCGCGCTGGAGCTCGGCCTTGGCCTCGGTCTCCTCCTCGTACTGCTCCCGCAGCAGGTCCCCGTCGTGCCGCGCCGACTGCAGTGCGTGTGCCAGTGCATTCTTGGCCTGGGGGGACACGAGGGCACCGCTGGCCTTGGGGCGCGTGGGGTCTTCGTGGGCGTCTCTGGCTCAGCAAGGGCTGGTCTTCATCACCAGAGCCCAACCTGACCTTCTATAGACCAGCCTGACCTTCTGTGGACCAGCTTGAGCTTCTGTGGACCATTCTGACCTTCTCCAGACAAACCTGACCTTCTCCAGACAAACCTGACCTTCTGTGGACCAACCTGATCTTCTGTGAACCACCCTGACCTTCTGTGGATCAGCCTGAGTTTCTGTGGACCAACCTGATCTTCTGTGGACCAGCCTGAGCCTCTGTGGACCAACCTAACCTTCTCCAGACCAACCCAACTCTCCTCAGACCTTCTGTAGAGCAACCTCATCTTCTCCAAACCAACCCAACCATCCTTGGACCCTCTTTAGACCAACCCGACCTTCTGTGGACCAACCTCACCTTCTCCAGACCAACCCAATGCTCCTTGGACCTTCCATAGACCAACCCAACCCTCCCTGGACCCTCTTCAGACCAACCCAACCTTCTCCGGACCAACCCACCCATCCTTGGACCTTCTCAAACCCAACCCTCCTTAGACCTTCTGTGGACCAACCCAACCCTCCTTGGACCAACCCGACCTTCCCTGGACTTTCCATGAACCAACTCAACCCATCCAAACCTTTCATGGACCAACCCAACCTTCCTTGGACCTTCCACAGACCACTCCAACCCAACCTGACCTCCTCCAGATCAACTCACCATCCTTGGATCCTCTTTACACCAACCCATCCCTCCCTGGATCCTTTTTGGACCAGCCCAACCTTCTCCAGATGACTCCAACCCTCTATACACCTTCAGGATAAGGTGGCACCATTGGATCCAGGTAACCTTGAGCTTCTTGGGGGTCTCCAGCTCAGCAAGAGCTGCTCTTTGTCACCCCAACCCATCCAGACCTTCCTTGGACCTTCCATGGACCAACCCAACCTTCCATGGACCTTCCATGGACCAACCCAATCCTCCTTGGACCTTCCATTGACCAACCGAACCCATCCAAACCTTCCATTGACCAACCCAACCCTCCTTGGACCTTCTAAGGTGGAACCCCCTGTAGATGGAACCTCCTTAGATGGAACCACTGCAGATGGACCCATCCAACCCCACCAGTCTGAGCCGCTGACCACGAGGTTGAAGGACACCTGTGACCCCACCCAGAGCCCCCAGGTGTTCTCACCCCCCACCTGAGCCCACCTTCATCTCCTCCTCCAGCTGCCTCCGCAGGTCCTCCAGCTGCTGGGTGTAGGACACCTTCCCGCGGGTCAGCTGGGACACCAGCGCCTCCTTCTCCTCCAGCTGCCGTGACAGCTCACCTGCGGGGGTGGGCGGGGCTTCAGGGGGTGTGGCTTCAGGTGTGGGGCTGGATGGAGGTGGGTGGGGCTTCAGGTGTGGGGTGGGGTTGAGATGGGTGGGGCTTTGGGTGTGGGGTGGGGTTGGCGTGGGGTTTCAGGTGTGGGGCAGGATGAAGATGGGTGGGGCTTCAGGTGTTGAGCAGGGTTAACCTGGGGGTTCAGGTGTGGGATGGGGTCAGCAGGCCGCTTCAAGTGTGGGGTGGAAATGGGTGGGATGGAGGCGTGGGGCAAGAGGAAGATGGATGGGGCATCAGGTGTGGGGCTGGATGGAGGTGGGTGTGGCTTCAGGTGTGGGGTCAGGTGGAGATGGGCGGGGTTCCAGGTGTGGGGTGGGGTCAGCATGGGGGTTCAGGTGTGGTGTGGGGTGCAGGTGGGTGGGGTTCAGGTGTGGGGCAGGGGCGGGGCCACCACGGGTCAGCTCCCACCATTCTCCGTCTGCAGCTTGGCCCGCTGGGCGTTGGCGTCGTTGAGGACACGTTGGGTCTCCTCCAGCTTGGCCAAGTGCTCGGCAGCCTGGTCCTCCATGGAGCGCGACACCTTCTCCATGGCCACCTGCGGGGAGGGGCCGAGGCCACCATGGAGTGGATACACCCCATGGCTGGAGGTGGCCGAGGCCAGGTTGGACAGGGCCTGGAGTCACCTGAGCTGGGGGAAGGTGTCCCTGGGTGGGCTCCACCCAACCCGGCCCAACTGTTTGGAGATTCTTCAGCTCAACCAGCTGAAGGTTCTTCAACCCAACTTAACTCAACCCAACCCAGCAAGGTGGGTGCTCAACCCAACCCAACCAGCTGGAGGTTCCTCAACTCAACCCAACCCAACCTGGTGGAGACCCTTCAACCTGATCCAACCCAACCATGGAGATTCCTCAACTCAACCCAACCTGCTGGAAACTCTTTAACCCATCCCAGTCCAACCCAACCCAATTATGGAGATTCCTCAACTCAACCCAACCCAACCCAACCATGGAGATTCTTCAGCCCAACTTGACCCATCCCAATCTGGTCTATTGGACGGTGTCCCCGCCCATAGAACTGGATGATCTGGTTGATCCCACCCCACCCAAACCATCCCATAATTCCCCACCATCCACCTCAGCCTCCTCCCACCTTGGCCTTGATCAGCTGTTCCATATTGGCACTGAGGTCATCCAGCTCCAGCTTGAGCTCGCTCTTCTCCTTCTCCAGCTTCTGCTTGACGCGCTGCAGGTTGTCCAGCTGCTCGCCCAGCTCGGCCACGCTGTCCGCGTGCTTCTTCCTCAGCGCAGCTGCCGTGGCCTCGTGCTGCAGCGTGGCCTCCTCCAGGTCCCGCCGCAGCTTCTGGAACTCGGCCTCGCGCTTCTTGTTGAGCTCCAGCTGGGCCGAGGTGGCGCCGCCGGCCTCCTCCAGCCGCTCGCTGAGCTCCTCCAGCTCCCGCGACAGCTCCGAGCGCTGCTTCTCCACCTTGGCCCGGCCTGTGCGCTCCGCCTCCAGCTCCTCTTCCAGCTCCTCGATGCGCGCCTGCGGGGTGGGAGGGACACCAGGGTGGGATGGGGTCTGCCCAGCCCCTCCACCCAACCCAGCCCAACTGGAGACCCTTTGATCCAGCTCAACCCAACCCAACCCAGACAGCTGGAGACACTTGGATCTAACCCAACCAGCTGGAGACCATTCAACCCAACCCTACCATCTGGAGACACTTGGATCCAACTCAACTCAACTCAAACCAACCAGCTGGAGACACTTTGATCCAACTCAACCCGCTGGAGACTCTTTGATCCAACTAAACCCAACTCAACCCGCTGGAGACACTTTGATCCAACTCAACTTGACCAACCCAAGGAGCTGGAGACCATTCAAGTCAGCCCAACCAGCTGCAGACTCTTTAACCCAACCTAAACCAACCCAACCAAATGGAGGCTAATCAACCCAGCCCAACCACCTGGAGATTCTTCAACCCAGCCCAACCACCTGGAGATTCTTTAACCCAGCCCAACCACCTGGAGATTCTTCAACCCAGCCCAACCACCTGGAGGTTCTCCAGTTCAACCATCAGGTTATTCCTCAACCCAACTCAGCCCAGCCCAACCACCTGGAGATTCTCCAGTTCAACTATCAGATCACTCTTCTACCCAACAACTTAGATATTCTCCAACCCAAGCATCAGGTCACTCTTCTACTCAACCCCACCACCAGGAGATTCTCCAACCCACCCATCAGTTTAGTTCTCAACCCAACCACGTGGACACTCTTCAGCCCAACCCAACCAGGCATAGACTTGACGCCCCACCTGGAGCTCCTTCAGCTTCTTCTGGAGCTGCAGAGCCAGCGCCTGCTCATCCTCGATCCTGCCGTTCTGCTGGTGGATCTCAAACTCCTTCCTGCAGAAGGAGGGGGATGGTGAGGCCCTACCTGTGACCCTCAGCTGGGCTAGACACAGCAGCAGGGTCCAGCCTCACTTCTTGAGCTTCTCTTCGAGCTGCTGCTTGTCATTCTCCAGATCCATGATGTTCTCCTGGGTCAGCTTCAGGTCACCTTCCAGCTTCCTCTTGGCTCGTTCCAGGTCCATCCGGATCTTCTTCTCCTGCTCCAGGGAGCCTTCCAACTGTGCGGGAACATGGAAATGGGGAGAAACCTCACGTTCTGCTCATCTCTGCCCCAGGAGTTCCTCGGCAGGGCCTGGGGTGGGACCGGCCGCACTCACGTCGTCCACTTGCTGCTCCAGCTTGACTTTGCCCTTGGTCAAGGTGTTGACCTTGTCCTCCTCGGCCTGCAGGTCGTCCAGCGTCTGCTGGTGGGACTCCTGCAGGGCCTTCTTCTCCTTGGTCAGCTTGGCGATGGTCTCGTCCAGCCCCGCCATCTCCTCCGTCAGGTTCTTGACCTGCAGGAGAAGCGTCCGGCCTCAAGCTCCGTGTCAGGGGTGGTTGGTTTCACCTCAGCCAATGAGGTTGGTTTCACCTCTTACAAAGCAGGAGGACCCAAAGGACCTCCGGTCTTCTCGATGAGCCCAACTCAACCAACATTGGATCTTCTCAACCCAACCCACCTTGGGTCTCCTCAACCCAATCCAACCTTCCTTGGATCTCCTCAACCCAACCCAACCTACCTTGGGTCTTCTCAACACAGCCCAACCCACCCTGGGTCCCTTCAACCCAACCCAACCTTTCTTGGGTCTCCTCAACCCAATCCAACCCACCTTGGGTCTTCTCAACCTATCCCAGCCTTCCTTGGATCTCCTCAACCCAACCCAGCCCATCCTGGATGTCCTCAACTCACCTTGGGTCTCCTCAACCCAACCCAACAAGGCTCCCCAGACTCAAGTAGTCTCCCCGTGAGGCCCAGACTCCGCCCTCACCTTGTTCTCGGTGGCGTGTTTCTCCTTCTCCACCTTGGCCAGGGTCAGCTCCAGGTCATCAATGTCCTTCTTCAGCTCCGAGCACTCGTCCTCCAGCTTCCTCTTCTTGGCTGTCAGCTCGGCATTCATCTCCTCCTCATCCTCCAGCCGCTCTGTCAGCTCCTTCACCTTGGCCTCCAGCTGGATCTTGTTCTTGATCAGCTGGTCGCAGCGCTCCTCGGCGTCGTTCAGGTTATCCTGCTCCTGTTGGGGGGTGTGGTGGGTGAAGCAGGGTGTCCCCATGGGCGGTGGGGGTGGCAGTCACTCCCATGACGCGGTTTTGGGGTGATCCCACTCACGGCCTGCACTTGGAGCTGGAGGTCGTTCTTCTCCTGCAGCATGGAGACCATCTTCTCCTCCAGCTCCTTCCGCCGCGACTCCGACTTCTCCAGGGCGTCCTTCAGCCGCCCGTACTCCTCCTTCATGTTCTGCTCCAGGAGACCCCGAGCAAGTCCAATGGCCCCGTCCAGCACCACCCAGACCATTGGGGGTCACCCCCGGCCCCGCCCCCTCCTCCCACCTGCATCTCCTTCTCGGTCTCCGCGCTCTTCAGCAAGGGTTTGATCTTGAAGTAGAGCTTCATCCACGGCCAGTTCTTCACCCCCATGAAGGCCCGGAGGTTCCACTGGATCACCAGCAGAGCATCCCTGCGAGGCAGAGAAGGTGACAAAGGTGCCACCGCGTCCCCTGGCAGGTGACAGGGTGAGGAGAAGCCCCGCCCCGCCTCACCGGCGCTCCACGATCTTCTTGAACTCGAGGCGCATGAGCTGCCCCCGTGCCCGCGCCTGGATGCGCGTGATGATGCGCGACAGGCGCTCGTCACGCATCTCCTCCAGCTGCCCCAGCAGCCCCGCCTTGAAGAACACCTGGGGGTGGCAGGAGGTGGGGAGGTCCATGTCCGCAAGGTCCACAAGGAGGACCATGAGGTCTCCATGTGCCCCCCAGGTGGTGGGACCATGGGAGCTCCCCGCAGTGTGTCCAAACTGGATGTGATGAGGGGAAGGAGCTGGGTGGGATGGACAGATGGACATGGGGATGGACAGATGGACATGGGGATGGTGGGACCATGTGGTCTCCATGGGCCCCCTGTGTGGTGGGACCCCCGCAGTGTACCCAAACTGTGTGCGATGGGGGGAAGGAACTGGGTGGGATGGACGGATGGACAGATGGACACTGGGGATGGTGAGACCATGAGAGTTCCCATAATACTTGGGTGGTGGGACCACAAGGAACAGAGACCACGGGCGCTCCCCGCACTGTGTCCAAACTGGGTGTGGTGGGTGGAAGGAAGTGGGTGGGATGGACAGAGGGACACAGGGATGGACAGATGGACATGGGGATGGTGAGACCATGAGGTCCATCTAAAACCCAGGTGGTGGGACCACAGGAGCTCCTTGCACTGTGCCCAAACTGGGTGTGGTGGGTGGAAGGATGGGGTGGGATGGACAGATGGACAAAGGGATGGATGGACATAGGGATGGAGAGATGGACACAGGAATGGACAGATGGACATGAGGATGGTGGGAGAGTGTGCTCCATCTAACATCTGAATGGTGAGACCATTCAGGGAACAGAGAGCACAAGGTCTCACCCAGTGTGATTGAACTGGTTGTTGTGGGGAGAAGGACGAGGTGGGGCATGAGTGGGATGGACAGATGGACACGAGGATGGACAGATGGACACAGGGATAGGTGGGACCGTGAGGTCCAGGTGCCCCCTGGGCGGTGGGACCACAGGAGTTCCCTGCAGTATGTCCAGACTGGGTGTGGTGGGGGGAAGGATGGGTTGGGGCACGAGTGGGATGGACAGATGGACATGGGAAAGGACAGATGGACACAGGGGCGGTGGGACCATGGGGCCAACAGGACCTGAAGGACAGTGGGACCATAGGACCTCACCTTGGTGTGCCCAAACTTGTACTGGTTGTGGTCGATGTCGATGGAGCCCAGGAGCTTCTCAGCGCCTTTGCGGCTGTCGATGAACTGCCCCTCGGGGATGGCCGCGGGGTTCAGGATACGGTACCTGGCGGCCGGAGAGGACACGACCCCTCATAGTCAGCCTTGGCAGGGTGGTCCCACCCTCCCCCAGCCCCCACCGTGTCCCCACCGCTGGCGGAAGTCCCCGTAGAGGATGCGGTTGGGGAAGCCCTTGCGGCAGATGCGGATCCCTTCCAGGACCCCATTGCAGCGGAGCTGGTGCATCACCAGGGCGTTGTCCATCACACCTGGGGGGGGGAGTGGACAGGTGAGGGGTCAGCCACTAGCCACACCCACCAGCCACACCCACCCACCCCCACTCCGGGCTCACCCGGCTCCTTCCGCTCATTCGGGACGAGGCAGCGCACGAAGTGCGGGTGGGTGGTCTTGAGGTTGGCCATCAGCTTGTTGAGATTCTCCTGGTGAGGAGGAAGAAGGGAAGACCAATGAGAGAGCATCTGGGGAGCTGAAGAGATGATCCACAGTTCAGGAGGTTGTCCTCTTACTGACCCTCACTGGGTTCACTATATAGGTCACTCACCCGATGCAGGGCTGAGACGGTCTGAAATGAGGAACCTTTCTTCTTGGCTCCTTTCCCTTTCCCGCTGTCACCACCTGGGGACGAGAGGGGTGGCACGAGGTGGGAACGAGGACAACTCCCGCAGGCAGCCATCTTCTCCACCCCTCCATCACTCACCAGCATCCGCCCCGGCGTAGTTGGAGAAGAGGTGGGCCAAGAGCTTGAGGGCGGATTTCTGGTAGAGCCCCACCACGGTCTCGTTGAGGGGATCCTTGTTCTTCTCCAGCCAGCCCAGGATGTTGTAGTCCACGGTGCCGGCGTAGTGGGTCAGCGAGAAGTGCGCCTCCGACTTGCCCTTGACGTTACGTGGCTTGCCGAAGTTGGCCGACTTGCCCAGGTGGTTGTCATAGAGCTTGGACTTGAAGGTCATGTCCGAGGCCTTGGGGAACATGCACTCCTCCTCCAGGATGGACATGATGCCCATGGGCTGTGGGGGAGGACACCTCATTGGCCAGGATGACCCCAAAGCCACCCATGGGGCACCTCGGGGCTCCATCCAGACAGAGCCTCATTCCTCGGCCCCTGATGAGGGGTCACTAGGCCCAGGAGGCCCCAGGTGGGCGGTCACTCATCCCTCGGCCCCAGGTGGGCGGTACCTTCTCGATGAGGTCGATGCAGGCCTGCAGGTCCATGCCAAAGTCGATGAACTCCCAGTCAATACCCTCCTTCTTGTACTCCTCCTGCTCCAGCACGAACATGTGGTGGTTGAAGAACTGCTGCAGCTTCTCATTGGTGAAGTTGATGCACAGCTGCTCGAAGCTGTTGAACTGCGGGGGAGGAGTGGGGTGGGGGCTGGGGTCAGTGGGGTCAACTCGATGGGGTCAACACAACACCCAATGGGGTCAACCCAACCCCCACCGGGGTCAACCCAACTACCTGATGGGGTCAACTCGATGGGGTCAACCCAACCCCCAATGGGGTCAACCCAACCCCCACCGGGGTCAACTTGATGGGGTCAACCCAACCCCCAATGGGGTCAACCCAACCCCCACCGGGGTCAACCTTATGGGGTCAACCCAACAACTGATGGGATCAACCCAATGGGGTCAACCTGATGGGGTCAACCCAACCCCCTGATGGGGTCAGCCCGATGGGGTTAACCCAACCCCCACCAGGGTCAACCCAATGGAGTCAACCCAACCTCCACCAGGGTTGACCCAATGGGGTCAACTTTACCCCCACCAAGGTCAACCCAATGGGGTCAACCCAGCACCTCATGGGCTCAACCTGATGGGGTCAACCCAACCCCCACCAGGGTCAACCAATTCCCCACCAGGGTCAACCCAAGGGAATCAACCAAATGCCCACCAGGGTCAATCTGATGGGACCAACCCAACACCCAACATTGATCAATACACAATGGGGCCAACAAAGTCAACTCAACACCCTACGGGGCCAACCCAACTCCAAGCAGAGTCAACCCCATGCCTGATGGGCCCAACATACAATAGGGTTAAGGTGATGCGCAATGGGGTCAACAGAGTCAATGGGGTCAACTCAACATCCAACAGGGTCAACGAAGTCAACTCAACATGCAGCAGGGCAACAGGGTCAACTGAACACCCAGTGGGGTCTCAGTGGTGCCCAATAGGATCAACAGGGTCAATCCAACCCCCAGTGGGGTGAAGACATTGTTGAATGGGATCAATGGGGTCAACTCAACCCCCAATAGGGTCAAAGTGATACCCAATGGGGACAACTCAACACCCCGTAGGGTTAACAGAACATCCAGTGAGATCAATGGGGTCAACCTGGAACCCAAAGGGTTTGAAACAACACCCAGTGGGATCAAGAGGGTTAACTCAACACCCAAAGGAGTCACTGCCCGGTGAGGAAAATGAGGTCAATGAGGCCAGTGAGGTCAACGAGGTCAGTGAGGCCAACAAGGCCAGTGGGGTCAACAACATCAACGCAAAGACCCAAAGAGTCCAAGTTCCCACCCAAGGTCAGTGTGAAGCCACAGCAGACCCACCCAACACCCGGCCAGCCCCACACCAATCCCACCAGGCCCAGCAGCGCCGCCCCCCACAAGCCTCACGTCGAAGATCTCGAAGCCGGCGATGTCCAGGACACCGATGAAGTACTGCCGCGGCTGCTTGGTGTCCAGCGAGTTGTTGATCCTCACCACCATCCAGTTGAACATCTTCTCGTAGACGGCCTTGGCCAAAGCGCCGATGGAGTAGTAGACCTGCTGGACGCTCTGGCCCTTGGTGACGTACTCGTTGCCCACCTTGACGCGCGGGTGGCACAAACCCTTGAGCAGGTCGGCTGAGTTCAGCCCCATCAGGTAGGCGGACTTGTCGGCATCTGCAGGGCGGGACGTGCATGGTCAGGGGTCACCTCCTGTGGTGACCCCGGCCTGGCCTGGTCACCCCTTCATCCCGACTTGCCTTCGGTGCCGTCCGGCTCCGCCTGCTCCTCCCGCTGCTTCTGCTTGAACTTCATGTTGCCGAAGTGCATGATGGCGCCCGTCAGCTTGTAGACGCCGGCCTTCTCCTCGGCCGTGAAGCCCAGAACGTCAAAGGCACTCTGGGAGGGGTGGAGGGCGTGGGGAAGGGGTCAGGTGAGGGCGTGGCCTCTGTTGGTCAATACCTGTGGGACCCTCACACTGCCCAGTCATTGGCCCGGCCAACCCATGGGGACATGTCCAGCTGTGGGCTTGTCCACTTGAAGAACTCATCCATGGACTTGTTCATTCATCCATGGGTTCATTTGTCCGGTACAGGACTTGTTTGTCCTGGATCCATCCATCCATGGGTTCATCCATCCATAGATTCATCCATGGAATCATCCATCCATCCATTTGAGAACTTCATCCACCCATCCATGGTCTTGTCATCCATCCATCCGTCCGTCCGTCCGTCCGTCCATCCTTCTGAGAATTCATCCATCCATGGGTTTGTCTGTCTATCCATCCATCCATGGAAATCTCTATCCGTCCACCCATGGACTCATCATCCATGGAAACCTCCATCCACCCATCCATGGACTCATCCATCCATGGAAACCTCCATCCATCCATCCATGGACTCATCCATCCATGGACTCATCCATCCATGGACTCATCCATCCATGGACTCATCCATCCATGGACTCATCCATCCATGGACTCATCCATCCACCCATCCATGGACTCATCCATCCATGGACTCATCCATCCATCCATGGTCTCATCCATTCATGGAAATCTCCATCCATCCATGGACTCAACGATCCACGAAAATCTCTATCCATCCATCCATGGACTCGTCCCTCCCTCCATCCATCCCCACTCACGTCGGTGGCCATCAGCTCCTCGGAGTCATCGATGGAGGCCACGGTCACCTCGCCCTGGGACACGTAGCTGTAGTCGTAGGGGTTGGAGGTGACCAGAAGCATCTCTAGTGGAGGGTGGAGATACTACTGAGCGTTCCCAGTGTCCCCACACCACCCCAGATTTCAGGAGGATGCGGGAAGGAGAAGCCCCATGGCCGCGGTGGTGGCCCGGCTCACCCAGCAGCTCCGGCTTCTTGTTGGACAGGATCTGGTAGAAGATGTGGTAGTTCCTCTCAGCCTTCAGCTGGAAGATGACGCGGGACTTCTCCAGGAGGTCTGGGAGAAGGTGGGATGAGGAGAGGGGTGGAGATGTGAGGAGATGGACAGAGGGGTGAGGAGGTGGAGGGATGGACATGTTGGTGGACAGAGACACGAGGAGATGGACAGAGGTGGAGGGATGGACGTGGGAGTGGACGGAGACACGAGGAGATGGACGGAGGTGGAGGGATGGACGTGGGAGTGGACGGAGACACGAGGAGATGGACGGAGGTGGAGGGATGGACATGTGGGTGGACAGAGGAGATGGACAGTGGGGTGAGGAGGTGGAGGGATGGACGTGTGGGTGGACAGAGATACAAGGAGATGGACGGAGGGATGGACAGTGGGATGGAAATGGGGGTGTGAGGAGAGGGATGAACACAGGGAGAGGTGGGTGTTGGGATGTGGATGGACAAGGATGGACGGATGGACAGGGATGGATGGACAGAGGGACGAGGAGGTCTCTGGACACGTGGACAGTGGCCGGACAATGCCCTGCCCCCACGGCCCTGTGGTCACTCACAGGTCTCGATGTCGGCCGAGGCCAATTTCCCGGTGGCCCCAAAGTGGATCCGGATGAATTTCCCCTGGACGGGAGGGGGAGGGGTTATGGGGCACCACAGGCCCCACCTCATGGGCCACACCCCATGAGAGACCCCACCCACCCCATAGACCCTTCCCTATAGGTCCCACCCCATAGACCCTGCCCCACAGACCCTGCCTCCCAGACCCTGCCCCACAGACCAGGCCCTGCCACCCAGACCCCACCCCACAGACACAGACCCTGCCCCAC
>JANSVG010000732.1:30133-40965 GCA_025434525.1 Malurus alboscapulatus | reverse complement strand
AATAAAAATGCTGAATTTATTGGTGGAATCAGAATAAAAATGTTAAATTTATTGGTGGAATCAGGATCAAGTGATCCCTCAAAGCTCAGCTGCAGCAGCAAAAACCTCTTTATTTTCTGTCCCATTTCTGTCCCTTCCCTCCATCCCCATCCCCTACAAATCCTGACCCCAAATTCCTGATTTTTTTTTCTACTCTGGGGGCATTTTTCCTCGGAATAAACACAATTTTCTGCTTTTTTTCCAGGTACCACCAACGTGTTCTGTACATTGACATCGACATTCACCAYGGGGATGGGGTGGAGGAAGCTTTTTACACCACAGATCGTGTCATGACCGTGTCCTTCCACAAATATGGAGAATATTTCCCAGGAACTGGAGACCTCAGGGTGAGAACCACAAAATTCCACTGAAATTTGGATTTTTTTTTCCTGCTGGCACTGCTTTCCTGGGTGTGGATAGGAGGCTGCTGGCTCAGTTCTGCTCATTTTTGAACCCCAAATCTTTGCTCTCAGTCCCTGGTGGAGCTGGGATCACAAAAATGACCCTGAAGGTGACATTTTGGTCACATTTTGGTGACAAAAACTCTTGGGGGAAAATTTCTGAGTGATTTTTATTTTAATTTCTTCTGGTGACTCTGTTCTATGTCACTCAAAAGTGTCACCTCCTGATTTCTGACTCTCTCAGTCTCTCAACAGCCTCCTGGTGGGGTTGGGATCACAAAAATGACCCTGAAGGTGACATTTTGGTCACAGCTTGGTGACAAAAATTTGGATGAAAGTTTCTGTTTTATTTTTATTATAATTTCCTCCTTTTTTCTGAAATATTTCGGGGAAAATTTCTGGAAAATCTCTGGAAAATTTCTGGGAAAATGCTGGAAAATGTTTTTAATTTTTCTGGGAAAACTGTGGAAATTCTGGAAAATTTCTGGAACGTTTTTGGAAATCTCTTGGAAAAAAAATGCTGGAAAAAATCCAGAAAATTTCTGGATTTTTTTTTCTGAAAAATCCAGCTTTTTGATGATCTTTACCCTCTTCTTCCACTCCCCAGGACATTGGGGCAGGCAAAGGCAAATACTACGCTGTGAATTACCCGCTGCGGGACGGCATCGATGACGAGTCCTACGAGGCCATTTTCAAACCTGTGAGTGACCATTGCTGTTCTCAGGGATCCTCTGTGCTCACCTTGATCCTCGAGGGGAAAAATCCCCCATTTTTGGGGTTTTTAGTGGGATTTTAGTGGGATTTTAATGGGATTTTAATGGGATTTTAATGGGATTTTAATGGGATTTTCAGATTTTGCCTACGAGGCCATTTTCAAACCTGTGAGTGACCATTGCTGTTCTCAGGGATCCTCTGTGCTCACCTTTATATCCTCCAGGGGAAAAATCCCCCATTTTTGGGGGTTTTTAATGGGATTTTCTGATGTGAGGGTTACCAGGGGTTTGTTGGACCTGAGTGGTGTTTGGGGATGCTTCCTGTGAGAGGCCTGCTGTTCACAGGGAGGTGACAATGACAGGGGTGTCACTGTGGCCAGGGAGGTGACAATGACAGGGATGTCACTGAGTCCAGGTGGTGACAATGTCAAGGATGTGACCAGGGAGGTGATAGTGACAGGGCTTTTTTGGCTTCAGGTGATCTGCATCCAGTGATGGAGACAATCCAGGGATCTACTGGTGGTGACAAGGATGTCACTGTGACCAGGGGGTGACAGTGACAGGGCCTTTTTGTCATTTAGGAGATCTCCAAAGTGATGGAGATGGAGCAGCTCCAGGGCTGTCACTGTGGTCAGGGAGGTGACAATGACAGGGCCTTTTTGGGGTCCAGGAGATCTCCAGAGTGATGGAGACAGAGCAGCTCCAGTTCCAGGGATGTCCTGGTGGTGACAGGGATGTCACCGTGGCCAGGGAGGTGACAATGTCAAGGATGTCACTGTGTCCAGGGAGTGACAATGACAGGGTGTCACTGTGTCCAGGGTRTGACAATGTCAAGGATGTCACTGTGTCCAGGGAGTGACAATGACAGGGTGTCACTGTGTCCAGGGTRTGACAATGTCAAGGATGTCACTGTGTCCAGGGAGTGACAATGACAGGGTGTCACTGTGTCCAGGGTATGACAATGTCAAGGATGTCACTGTGTCCAGGGAGTGACAATGACAGGGTGTCACTGTGTCCAGGGTGTGACAATGACAGGGCTGTCACTGTGTCCAGGGAGTGACAATGAGAGAGCTGTCACTGTGACCAGGAGGTGACAATGTCAAAGATGTCACTGTGTCCAGAGAGTGACAATGACAGCTCCTCTTCCTCCTCCAGGTGATCTCCAAAGTGATGGAGATGGAGCAGTTGCAGCTCCAGGGATGTTCTGTTGGTGACAGGGTGTCACTGTGTCCAGGGGGTGACAATGACAGGGTGTCACTGTGTCCAGGGGGTGACAATGACAGGGTGTCACTGTGACCAGGGGGTGACAATGACAGCTCCTCTTTCTCCTCAGGTGATCTCCAAGGTGATGGAGACGTTCCAGCCCAGCGCTGTGGTGCTGCAGTGCGGCTCCGATTCGCTGTCCGGGGACAGGCTGGGCTGTTTCAACCTCACCATCAAAGGTACGAGCTGACCCTCTGCTCACCCTCCCAGCAGAAAATTCCGTGAAAAAACTGAAATTTGTAACTTTGTGACCTTTTTTCCCTGCTTGTCCCGCTGCAGGCCACGCCAAGTGCGTGGAGTTTGTGAAGAGCTTTAACCTGCCCATGCTGATGCTGGGGGGCGGGGGGTACACGATCCGCAACGTGGCGCGCTGCTGGACCTACGAGACGGCCGTGGCTCTGGACACCGAGATCCCCAATGGTATAACACCCCCTGGAACCCCGAAACGGGGCTGGGGGATGGTGGGATGGCACTGACAGCTCGGGGAGATGGTGCTGCGGGGGTTTGTCACCCTCAGGGGAGGTTAGGGTGTCCTGGTGTGCTGCAGCAGCTCCTGTGTCCCCTTCCCATTCATTTTCCTTTCCTCATTCCCATTCATGTTCCCCATCCCCTTCCCGTTCCTTTTCCTTTCCCCATTCCCATTTCCCCTTCCCATTCCCATTTCCCCTTCCCATTCCCATTTCCCCTTCCCATTTCCCTTTCCCCTTTCCATTCCCCTTTCTGCTTCCCGCTCCCATTCCTGTTCCTCATCCCGTTTCCCTTACTGTGTTCCCCTTCCCATTCCCCACTCCCCTTTCCCCTTCCCATTTCCTATCCCATTCCCTTCCCTTTCTCTATCCCCTTTCCCCATTCCCCCTTCCCATTCCTCTTCCTATTCCCCGTCCCATTCCTCTTTCCCCATTTCCCTTTCCTCATTTCCCATTCCCCATTCCCATCCCCTTTCCCCATTCCCCTTCCCCCTTCCCATTTCCCTCCTGATTCCCCTTCCCCCTTTCCATTCTCCCTTCCCCTTCCCCATCCCCTTCCCTCTTCCCATTCCCTATCCCCATATCCCATTCCCTATCCCATTCCCCATCCCATTCCTCATTCTCCATCCCCTTCCCATTCCTGTTCCTCATCCCATTCCCCTTCCTGTGTCCCCTTCCTGTTCTCCTTTTCCCTTTCTATTCCCCTTTCTCCTTCCTGCTCCCATTCCTCATCCCGTTCCTCTTCCTGTGTCCCCATTCCCCATCCCRTCCCATTCCCCATCCCATCCCATCCCCCATTCACCATTCCTGTTCAATCCCACAGAACTTCCCTACAACGATTATTTCGAGTACTTTGGCCCCGATTTCAAGCTGCACATCAGCCCGTCCAACATGACCAACCAGAACACCAACGAGTACCTGGAGAAGATCAAGTGAGTGCTGGGCACTGGGTGCCACTGGGTGGCACTGGGGTGGCACTGGGATGGCACAGGGTGACACTGGGGTGGCAGTGGATGCCACTGGGGTGGCAATGGGCGGCACTGGGATGGCACTGGGTGCTCCTGGGGGCTGGTGGCGCTGGATGACACTGGGGGCTGGTGGTACTCGGTGGCATTGGGTGGTGCGGGGTGATACTGCGGTGACACTGGGGTGGCACTGCGTGGTGCTGGGGTGGTACTGGGTGGCACTGCGTGGCACTGGGGTGGCACTGCGTGGTGCTGGGGTGGCACTGCGTGGTGCTGGGCTGGCACTGGATAGCACTGGTTGGTGCTGGGGTGGCAGTGGATGGCACTGGGTGACACTGGGGTGGGTGGCAGGGTGGCATTGGGTAACGATGGCACTGGGGTGGCACTGCGTGGTGCTGGGGTGGCACTGGATAGCACTGGTTGGTGCTGGGGTGGCAATGGATGGCCCTGGGTGGCACTGGGGTGCCACTGGGGTGGCAGTGGATGGCCCTGGGTGGCACTGGGTGACACTGGGGTGGGTGGCAGGGTGGCATTGGGTAACGATGGCACTGGCTGGCACTGGGTGGCACTGGGTGCCACTGGGGTGCCACTGGTTGGTGCTGGGGTGGCAATGGATGGCCCTGGGGTGGCACTGGGGTGGTATTGGGTACTACTGGGGTGCCACTGGGGTGGCAATGGATGGCCCTGGGGTGGCACTGGGGTGGCAGGGTGGCACTGGGTGACACCGGGGTGGGTGGCAGGGTGGCAGTGGGTGGCATTGGGTGACACCAGCTGACATTCTGCCCCGTGCAGGCAGCGGCTGTTTGAGAACCTGCGCATGCTCCCGCACGCCCCCGGGGTGCAGATGCAGCCGATCCCCGAGGACGCCGTGCAGGAGGACAGCGGGGACGAGGAGGAGGACGACCCCGAAAAACGCATCTCTGGTGGGGAATTAGGGTGGCATTGGGGTGGGGATAGGGGAATTGGGGTGGGGATTGTGGGAATTGGGGTGGGGTTGTGGGAATTGGGGTGGGAATTGTGGGGATTGTATTGGGAGCTGTACCAGGAATTGGGGTCGGAGTTGTGAGAATTGGGGTGGAAATTGGGGTGGGGGTTGTGGGAACTGTGGGAATTGTGTTGAGAATTGTAGGAATTGTGTTGGGAGCTGTACCAGGAATTGTGGGAATTGGGGGAATTGTGGTAGGAATTCTGGGAATTGTGGTGGGGAATTTGGCTGGGAATTATGATGGAAATTTGGCTGGGAATTTCGGTGGGAATTGTCGGAATTGGGGTGGGAATTGTAGGAATTGTGTTGGGAGCTGTACCAGGAATTGTGGTGGGGATTGTGTTGGGGATTGTGTTGAGAATTGTGGGAATTGCGGTGGGAATTGCGGGAATTGTGGTGAGAATTRTGCCGAGAGTTGGGCTGGAAACTGTGGGAATTGGGGTGGGAATTGTGGTGAGAATTGTGCCCGGAATTGTGCTGGAAGACCCCGAAGCTGAGCAGGATCCCTGAGTTGTCCCTCAAAAGAGCAGGATGTGGGATTTAAATCCAGTTCTGACCCCAGGATTTCCCCCGATCCCAGTCTCCCTTTGACTCCGCTCCCACCTCCCTCTGGATTTTTATAGGACAAAGCAGCACCCCTGAGATCTCACCTTTCCATAATGGGAAAAATTGAGGATTTAATGGGAAAATTCCACCAATTTCAGGGGACAAAACCCTTTATCAGAATCCTTCCAGATTAGGGTGTGGCAGAACAGACCTTTGAGCTGCTCCTAAACCCTTTGAGGCTGTCAGGTCTGGACAGCAAGCTGGGCTTAATCCCAGGATTTTGGATTTTGGGCCAGGAGCAGAATGGGATGAGTTCAAAAACACAGCAGGAAAAAAAAAAAACAAAACCCAAAAGTGTTTTTATCACATTTTTAGGTTTTATTTCCAGCAATTAATCSTGATTTATTTGGGTTTTTTCTTGGAGGTTTCATTCTGGGATCCTCCTAATTTGTCATTTTGCCCTCCCATGTCTTATTCCCACTTTTTCAGTCCGGAATTCCAACAAGAGGATTTCCTGTGACGAGGAATTCTCGGACTCCGAGGACGAGGGCGAGGGCGGCCGCAAAAACGTCGCCAACTTCAAGAAAGCGAAAAGGGTCAAAGCTGAGGAGGAGAAGGAGGAGGAGGAGAAGAAAGGTGGGGAGCAATTCCTGAATTCTGATTGGGAAATCCTGAATTCCGATTGGGAATTCCTGAATTCTGCCTGGGAATTCCCAAATTCTGATTGGGAAATCCCAAATTCGGATTGGGAATTTCTGCAATTCTGATTGGGAATTCCTAAATTCTGATTGAGAATTTCTAAAATTCTGATTGGAAATTCCTAAATTCCATCTGAGAATTCCTAAATTCTGCCTGGGAATTCCCAAATTCTGATTGGGAATTCCTAAATTCTGACTGGGAATTCCTAAATGGGAATTCCTAAATTCTGATTGGGAATTCCTGGAATTCTGATTGGGAATTCCTAAATTGTGACTGGGAAATCCTAAAATTCTGATTGGGAAATCCTGGAATTCTGATTGGGGATTCCTAATTGGGAATTCCTAAATGGGAATTCCTAAATGGGAATTCCTAAATTCTGATTGGGAATTCCTAAATTCTGCTTGGCTTCTCCTTTTCCCCTGCACTTCTCTGTCTTGATTTGATTTGATTTTTTATTCAATTTAATTTGATTTTAACTTTATTAATTTTATTTTCTATTTTATTTTATATTTCATTTGATTTCCAGATGAGAAAGAAGAGGAAAAACCAAAAGAGGAAAAAGCAGCGGCAGCAGCAGCAGCAGCAGCAGCAACAGCAACAGCAGAACAACCCAAAGGGTGAGGGGTTTATGTGACAATTTGGTGACAATTTTGTGACAATTTGGGTGACTTTGTCGTGGGGTAGAACTCTGAGAAGGCTGAAAATTAAAAATTTTCCTCTTTCCTTCAGCAAGAAAATTTAATTTATATTAAATTTAAACAGAAAATGAGCCAGAAAAGCAGAATTTTTAAATCTTGGTGATACTTTAGGTGACTTTATCATGGATTCCCCATGGAAATACTCTGAGAAGGCTGAAAATTAAAAATTTTCCTCTTTCCTTCAGCAAGAAAATTTAATTTATATTAAATTTAAACAGAAAATGAACCAGAAAAGCAGAATTTTTAAAATCTTCCTGTTAAAACCAACCCCAAATTATCAATTTAAACCAAATTTAAATTTTTTTTTTGCCTCCACAGGGTGAAGGAAGAGACAAAATCCACCTGAGCCATTGAACTCCCGCCCTGGAGCCTTTTCCCCTGCAGGATTTGGAATTTTATAGATGTTTTATGTACATATTTCTATATAATTGTATAAAAAATGACTGGAGAACTGTAAATTATTCCTCACTGCACCTCACTGAGAGCGATTCCTGCACTGCCTGGATTTGGGGCAGTTCCATTTTTGGTGTTTCTTTTAAAAAAAACCCCACAAAACAACAAAAAAAAACCCCAAAAAATAATTTCCTCCCCTTGCTTTCCTCTGAAATAACCTCAGAAAAAAATAATTTAATTAAAAGTAGCATCTGCATTTCAGGTGAGGTGGAAAGATGGCCATAAATTCTTCTTTTTTTTCTTTTTTTTTTTTATTTTTGGTGTTATTTTATGGGAGAAATCTGTAAAATTCTGGGAGAGACCAGACAAAAACAAAAAAAAAAAATAAAAAAATTGTTTTTGTTGCAACCTGCGAGCTCAGGGTCAAATTGTGCAGAGTTGGCTCCTCCCTGCAGCAAAATCGGGGGAAAAAAGTGAAAAAAAAACCACCTAAAAAGTGCTTTTTTTAATTTTAATTTTTATTTTAATTTTTTTAACTGATCAAATCGTGCAGAGTTGGCTCCTCCCTGCAGCAAACTCGGGGGGGAAAAAAAAGGTGAAAACACCAACCTGAAAAATATTGTTTTAATTTTTTTTTAAACCATTCAGCGCCAGAGCCCAGATCTGGAAAATTTCAAATAATTTCAAATTCTAAATTTTAAATCTCAAAGTTCAAATCGAGATGGTTGAATTTTCCAAGATCTCCCAGATCCAATTCTTTTCCTTTTTTTTATTAAACTTCTGAACATTTCCTGCTTGAATTTCCCTCTCCAGGCCATGAATTTGACAACATTTCCACCCTAAAAACCAATTTTTTTTTCCTTTTTTTTATCAAATTTCAGAGCGTTTTTCAATTTCATTTCCCACTCCAGGCCATTAATTTATTTTAATTTTATTTTTTTCCTCCACCTGCACCTTCTTGAGGTAACAGCAGATGGGGCTCTGAGCATTTTTCCACCTCCTTTTCATTCCCTTCTTTTTTTTTTTTTTTCAATGGTAAAAACCCAAAAATTTGGGCAGAAAAATTCAGATTTTTTTTTAAATTTTTAAATTTGTTTTTGTTTTTTTTCCCAACTCAGGGGAACCCTGAGATTTCTCCCGCAGGTTTCCAACTCTTGACAATGCTGCTAAACTTCACACAGGTTATTTTTTTTTTGCAAAAAAATTATTTTTTTAACTTTTTTTTCTTCTTCCCACTTTTTTTTTTCTTTTTTTCCACCCTGAAATTTATTTTTTTTTCCAGTTTTTTTCAGGCTCCCAGTGAGGTGTTTTTCGATGTTTGTACGTGAACCAAGAGAGAGATCAGTGTCATTTTCGTGTCTGGGTTGGTGGGGGAGGGAGGGGATTAAAAAAAAAAAAATCTATTGTGGTTTTTTAAAGATGCGTTTATTTTGAATTTCCAGAACCTTTGTAATAAAACCGGTCCATTTCTATGCTTGGTGTCAGCCTGATCTGATTTTTTTTCTGTTTTTTAAATTTTTTTTCAGGTTTTTTCAGCTTTTTTTTCAATTTTTTTTCAATTATTTTCAATTTTTTTTCAATTATTTTCAAGTTTTTTCAAGTTTTTTCAAAATTTTTTTCGATTCTCAGTTCATTTTCAATTCATTTTCCAATCCCAGCCAAAAAATTAAGAGGTGTAATTAAGATTTTGGGAACAAAATTAAGCCATTAATTCCTTTTCTTTTTCAACAGTTGGGCTCTAATTTGATTTAATTCCATCCAGCCAAAACATTTTATTTATTTATTTATTTATTTATTCTCCATTTGGAAAAGCTGCTTGAATTTCTTTTGTGAATTTTTTGTGGTTTTTTTTTTTGCCTTTTCCCAAGTGTTTTTACAAAACAGCCCTGAAATTCTCCCTCTTTTTGGAAAAAATAACTCAAAATATGGAATCGTCTTGAAATTCTCCCTCGTTTTGGAAAAAACCTCAAAAATATGAGATTACCTCAAAATTTTCCCACTTTTTGGAAAAAATAACTCAAAAATCCATGGAATTCCCTCAAAATTCTTCCTCTTTTTGGAAAAAAACCCTCTCAAAATATGAAATTACCTCAAAATTTTCCATCTTTTTGGAAAAAAAACCTCTCAAAATATGAAATTACCTCAAAATTCTCCCTATTTTTGGCTAAAGAGAGAATCTGGTGGATTTTGAGGTTTTTTTTTTTTGTTCACAGCTGCACCTGGAGTGGTTTTATTCCCAAATTTATTCCCAAAATTCCGCTTGGGGTTGGACTTGGAGCTCAAATCTCACCTGGGAAATGAAAAATTGATGGGAAAGGACGAATCCAATTCAACTGAAGGGGTTTTTGAACCGAAATTTGATTTTTTTTTTAACCGAAATCCCAGCGGATGAAAAATTCCTGCATTTCACTGAGGCACCGATCGCACCTTAAAATGCCATAAAAACCCCCACTTTTTGCCATTTTTTGATTTTTAAAAAACCGCTTTTTGCGCTCAAGCTGCCGGAGCCACCCCGCTGTTCTTTCCACCTTTCAAATCTTGGGATTTGAACCCAAAAACCGCCGGAATTTGAGAAAAAACCACATTAAAACCCCACAGAAATCCCTTCCCGCCGCCTCAGCCCTTCCCTTTCCCCTCAGCCCTAAAATGGCCGCCACGCTCCAGCCCCCAAATCCCACTTTTTCCTCCCAAAAAAACCCATTTCTTTCACCCATTCATCAAAAATAATAAATCCTTTTATAAAACCAAATCCCATTTCCACTTTTTTTCCTAAAAAAATGGAATTTTGGGGTCATTTCCCGCCTCCCTCGAGGCTGAGGGAGAACCCGGATGCTCCTTGCCCTCACAGGGTGGCGCCTGTTGGGCAAACAATGGTTTTATTTATTTTTTTAATTTTTTTCTTTTCTTTTTTGCTCTTCTCCATCATTTCCCGGCGGGAGCAGGTGCCGAGGTGAGGATTGGGATTTGGGAAATTGAGGAAATTTTGTGTTTTTTTAAATTCTGGATCGGAAAAATCTTCCCTGCTCGCGGTGCAGGTGACAGAAACGGGGACAGAGCCACCATTGTGGCTTTTTTTTTTTTTTTTGTCCCTTTGTTCGGGAAATCTCCGCTCCCAACCCTCGCCTTTTGTTGCTTTTCAACCCGGTGGAGATAATCCCGCTCTTTTTCTTTAAAAAAAAATAAAATTGTTAAAAAAAAATAATTAGTAGGAAAAAAAAGGAAAAAAATTAAATYCAAAGGAAAAAAATCAAAGGAAAAAAATAAATTCAAAGGAAAAAAAAATCAAAGGAATAAATTAAATCCAAAGACAAAAAAAAAGAATTTTTCGAAAGAAAAAAGAGCTAATCCCGCTCTTAAAAAAATAATAAAATTCAAAGAAACCGAGCTCCAAACCGGTGATTTTCGCTTCATCCCGAGATAAAACCTGAGGGGATTTTGGGGGGAAAAAAAACGGGAAAAGGAGGTGGGGACGGGGGGTTTGGGGTGGGAAAGTCTTTTGTGGCCGGGGCTCAGCATCTGCCGCCGGTCAATTAACGGTAATTAACGGGCGGGCCGTGATTAACGGCGGCAGCTGCCTTCCCCCGGCCCTGGGGACAAGAAGGACTCGAGCTCTCCCATCAAGGGGTCACCATTTATTCCTTTCAAATCTTACAAGAAAAAAAA
>JANSVG010000731.1:40376-55140 GCA_025434525.1 Malurus alboscapulatus | reverse complement strand
GCTCACCCCTTGAGGTGGTTGTAGACCCTGAGCACGGTCTCGTGCTCCTTGCGCGGGTCCTGGATGTGCACTCGGCAGGTGAAGCGCAGCTGATGCTCCGCCAGCCCCAGCTCCTTCAGGGCCTGCTCAGGGCACAGCAGACGGAAACTCTGAGGGAAAAAAAGGGAGAAATTGGTGAAAAAGCTGCTCCTGTGAGCCCCTGGGGTGTTGTGGTGGTGCCCTGAGGGGTGGGGAGGGGGTTCCTGGGTGTGTTTGGCTGTGCTGAGGGTGGGCAGCGAAGGGGGAGGTGACCCCGAGGGAAAACATAAATGTAAATAGCACCAAATTGAACAGAATTTGMCAGATTTTGGAAGTTGGTTTGAGTTAAAAATAAAGATGAGGTGAGGAGGACAAAAAACACCCTCATGGGACACCCAAAAAACCCCTCTGGGGACAAAAAAACCCTCAGGGGACAAAAAACTCCTCAGGGGCCACAAAAAATCCGTCAGAAAACACAGAAAACCCCTCAGAAGACACAAAACACCATCAGAGGGCACAAAACACCTCAGAGGACAAAAGAGCCCTCAGAGGACAAAAAACACTCTCAGGGGACACCCAAAAACCCCCTCAGGGGACAAAAAACACTCTCAGAGGGCACAAAAATCTTCCTCAGAGGACACAACACCCCCTTAGGGTACAAAAAACATCCTCAGGGGACAAAAAATACCCTCAGGGGACACAAAATACCCTCAGGGGAGACTAAACACCCTCAGAGGACATCAAAAAACACCCTCAGGGGTCAAAAAAAACCCTCAGGGAACAAAAAAACACTCTGAGGACCCAAAAAACCCCAGAAGACACCAAAAAAACCAAAAAAAAGCCGTGTTACTCACGTTGTCCTTCATGAGCAGCGTGCCGTGCATCAGCCTGGGCCTTTTGGCGTCGGGCGCGGGCCCTGCAGGAAGGGAAAAAAAAGAGATTTTACCCCAAAAAAATCCACTCTGGGGGCTCTGAGGCCCTGCTCAGGCTCAGATATTTGAATTTTACACCTTCTTTTCCTCTCATTTATTCCAAGTGCATTGATTCTGCTTAATAATTATCAGAAATATTGATATTAATAAAGATTTTCAGTGATAGAGAGTGGCTCCCTCTGTTGTCCCAGAGCGCTTCCTGGTGTGAAAACTGGAATAATTTTGTTTAAAATTGAGTTTATAAAGTAATTTTAGCTTTTTCAAACTGAGCTGGTATAAGCACAAGTGGGGAGAAAACCAGGCAGGGCGCGTGCAGTTGGTTTGAAATATATTATTAAATATAGTTCTTGTAATATAATAACATTCTATGTAATATTTAATAATACTTTATAAAAATTTAATAAAAASTTTAAAGATGCAATAAATTTCTATCTAACATTTAAGAATATTATATAAAATTTAATAATAGATCATACTGACTATATAGAATGTATTTTATAATATTCTAATAATAGTATGTAGGGATTAAATTCTATTAATATATAATAAATTCTTGATAATATTAACAATATGGCATTAAATTTAATAATAAATAGTATTCAGAATATGTAATGATTTTCCTGTATTGAATAATATTATATAAAGATTTAGTAATCAATTATAATAGTAATTAATGGATAATAATTGAATATATAAATTATAGGATGCTATTATTTAATATGTTGCATTTTTTACGATATTTAACAATACAATCGATATATATTTAATAAGATAATATTTATATAATTATTCTATAAATATTTATAATATATAATAAATTATTAAATACAATTTTACARCTTTCCACCCAACTTTAGGACTACAAAAAAAAGAAAAAAGGAGAAAAGTGTCACCTGTGGCCGCTTCCCTCTTGAGCAGACCCAGTGAGATGTCCACGGGGATGCAGGGGTTGGTGACGATGGTCGTGGTCTCTCCGTTGGCAGGCATGAAGCAGCTGACATCTGCACAGAACAGCTCCAATTAGCTGTGCTTAATTAGGGTTAATTACGGGATTATGGCAGCAGTTCCGATAGGAGAGCTGGAAATGCCACCCCGCCTAATTCAGCTGAGTGATACCTGATCATTTTTGAACTTTTATATATATGTAGGTAAGATTTTTATATTTATGTTTATAAATATATACATATATATTTTAATATTTATTTTTATAGATCTATTCATATATTTATCTATTTATTTACATATTTATATTTATATATTAACATATAGTCAATTTTCTGCTTGATATAATTTTATATCTATACATATTTCATAAAAATAATAATACATTTTGTTATATATTTTTATATTTTACCTATTTATAACAGATATATTTATGTTTTATAGACCCTTTTATATATTTTATAGACCCTTTTAAACATTTCCTACACCCTTTATTCGGGTGTTTGCCGCTGCCTCCCCTCCCTTGGGTACCCATGGAATTCCTGCTCCATTTTCTCCTTCAGGAACAACCTTAACTATGTCTGTGTACCTGAGATCCCAAAACAAAACCCTTTTATCCCCGTGCTGCACCATAATCAAAACCCATAACCCAAAGGCCGATTTCGCTGCGATTTCGCCAATTTTGCTGCGATTTCGCTGCAATTTTGCACCAATTTCACAGCAATTTCAGAGCCGTCCCCTCCTGCAGGTACCCACAGAATTCCTGCTCGATTTTCTGCTTCAGGAATTCCCTTAACCACATCTGTGTACCTGACATACAAAACCCTTTTATCCCCTTCCTGTGCCATAATCATAACCCATAACCCAAAGGCCAATTTTGCCGTGATTTCACTGTGATTTCGCCACAATTTCGTGGCGATTTTACAGCAATTTCAGAGCCGTCCCCTCCCGTGGGTACCCACGGAATTCCTGCTCAATTTTCTTCTTCAGGAAATCCCTTCCCCATGCCTGTGCACCAAAACCCCAAAATAAAACCCTTTTATCCCCTTCCTGTGCCATAATCAAAACCCGTAACCCAAAGGCCGATTTTGCCATGATTTCGCCAATTTTGCTGCGATTTCGTGGTGATTTCACAGCAATTTTGGAGCCGTCTGCTCCCATGGGTACCCATAGAATTCCTGCTCAATTTTCTTCTTCAGGAAATCCCTTTCCCATGCCTGTGCATCAAAACCCCAAAATAAAACCCTTTTATCCCCGTGCTGCACCATAATCAAAACCCGTAACCCAAAGGCCGATTTCGCTGTGATTTCGCCAATTTTGCTGCGATTTCGCTGCGATTTTGTGGCAATTTCAGAGCCGTCCCCTCCCGCGGGTACCCACGGAATTCCTGCTTGATTTTCTGCTTCAGGAAATCCCTTCCCCATGCCTGTGCACCAAAACCCAAAAATAAAACCCTTTTATCCCCTTCCTGCACCATAACCAAAACCCATAACCCAAAGGCCGATTTTGCTGCGATTTCGCCGATTTCGCTGCGATTTCGCTGCAATTTCACTGCAATTTTGCACCAATTTCACAGCAATTTCGGAGCCGTCCCATCCCACAGATACCCACGGAATTCCTGCTCAATTTTCTGCTTCAGGAACTCCATTTTCTTGGCCTCCCCGTGCACCAGGAGGACGTTTCGGGGCTCGGCCTGGCGGATGAGCTGCATGATGCCCTTGGCGTCGGCGTGGGCGCTGAAGGACATGTACTCCACCTGCATTTTCACCTCCAACTGTGGAAAAAAGCAGAGCATGGGGGGTGGGAATGGTCAGGAATTCAAAAAAACCCTCGGGATTTGGGTAAAAACAGCAGGGAGAAATCCTAAATGGCATTAAAGAGAAGGTGGTGTGAATTAAAGGTCAAAGTGCGGCGTTTCAGGAGGCGTTCGACACAAAACCAAATATTTTAGGGCAGGGTCATTTTTATGATGCAAATCTGCTTCAAAATGTGTCATTTTTACCTATTTGATTAAAGGAATCCCATTATTAAACATTATAAAGTGCCTCTAAAAGTTTTAGGGCAGAAATTAATGCAAAAGGGGAAAAAAACCCCCAAATTTTCTTAAAAACATGTAATTTTAACACTATTAAACATTATAAAGTACCCCTAAAGGTTTTACAACACAAAGGGGGAAAAACCACCAAATCTGCTTAAATTTTTACCTATTTCACTGATAAAGTCTCATTATTAAATGTTATAAAATGGCTTTAAAAGTTTTAGGGCAAAAATTAATGTAAAAGGGAAAAAGAACCCCAAATCTGATTAAATTTTTATCTCTTTGATTAATGGAGTCTCATTATTAAATGTTATAAAGTGGCCCTAAAAGGTTTATGGCAAAAAATTATTGGGGATAATTAACCCCCAAGTGTAACTCCAAAGAAAAGATTATTTTGAGGTATTTTATTATCCAAATCCACTTAAAAATATATAATTTTTACCTCTTTGACCAAAGCAGTTTCATTATTAAACATTATAAAATGGCCCTAAAAGTTTTAGGGCAGAAATTAAATTCAAAGGGAAAAAAAATCCAAGTCCAACTCCAAAGAAAAGATAATTTTGGGGTATTTTCGGTATTTTTGGTTAAGAATTTTCCCCTAAATTAAAATCCAAACTCACAATTTGTCTTCCTTCCATCTCCAGTTTTCTTTGCCCGCTGAGGATTTTGTGGCCAACGGTTCCCTGGACGCAGTAGCCAGGCATGATCACCTGGAAAAAAAAAAACCCAAAAAAAAGAGGAAAATCAACAATTTTGGATCGTTAGAATTTGGATTCGGGCCCGAAAGATAAAATTTGGGGTTTTATTATCAAATTAATCCCAAATTCAGAGCTTGTGTTAAATCCCAAATCTTCAGGAAAAGATCTCCTAAAATCTCAGTGTTTAGGACTCACACAAACAGAAAAAAACCCACCTGAAATTAAATATTTTTTATTTAATTCTTAAAATGAATTTTTAAATCTGATTTTTAAAAATTTTAAAAAACCCCAAAAATTCAATTTCTYACCATGTTCTTCTCATTCCCYGCCCATTTCCTGAAGATTTGAAGGGATTGTCCCGCGTGGAGCATTCCAGGCGTCGCAAACACCACCTGCAAGTCAAGGAATTAAYTACTTAATTAATTACTTAATTAATTACTTATATAAATAAATGTTTGGGAACAAATCTGGGAATAAATCTGGGAACCAATTTGGGAATCAATTTGGAAATCAATTTAGGAATATATTTGGGAATACGTCTTGGGAATCAATAATTTGGGAATCAATTTGAGAATAAATCTGGGAATCAATTTAGGAATAAATCTGGGAATAAATCTGGGAATCAATAATTTGGGAATAAATTTGGAAATAAATTAGGAATAAATTTGGGAATCAATTTAGGAATAAATCTGGGTGTAAATCTGGGAATAAATGTGGGAATAAATTTGGAAATCAATTTGGGAATCAGTGTGAGAATAAATTTGGGAGTAAATTTAGGAATACATTAGGAATAAATTTAGGAATAAATTAGGAACAAATTTAGGAACAAATTTAGGAATCAATTAGGAATAAATTAGGAATAATTTTAGGAATAAATTTAGGAATCAATTTAGGAATCAATTAGGAATAAATTTGGGAATAAATGAGGAATAAATTTGGGAATCAATTAAGTATAAATTTAGGAATAAATCCGGGAATAAATCTGGGAATCAATAATTTGAGAATAAATTTGGGAATAAATCTGGAAATCAATTTGGGAATCAATTTGGGAATCAATCTGGAAATCAATTTGGGAATCAATTTGGGAATCAATCTGGAAATCAATTTGGGAATCAGTGTGAGAATAAATTTGGGAGTAAATTTAGGAATAAATTTAGGAATCAGTTTAGGAATAAATTAGGAATCAATTTAGGAATAAATTTGGGTGTAAACTTGGGAATAAATTCAGGAACAAATCTGAGAAAAAATCTGGGACTAAATTTAGGAACACATTTGGGAATCAATTTGAGTATAAATTTAGGAATAAATTTAGGAATAAATCTGGGAATCAATTCAGCAATAAATTAGGGAATCAATTTAGGAATAAATTTAGGAATAAATGATGAATAAATCAGCCACCAGCCCCCTCCCCAGCACCCACCATGGGCCCAGGGTTGTCGGCGAAGGCTCTGTCGAAGGCTTTGATGTGTTTGAACTCGAACATGTTCCTCTGCACGAAGGTTTTGCGGATTTTCTGGTTAGTCCAGGTGATGAAGAGTTTGTAATAATGGTTGGCTTTCTCCGTCAACCCCGTGGAGAAATAAATCGGGGCTTTCAGGTTCATCCTCTCCCTGGAAAATAAAGCCTGGAAGTTCAGAAAGCTGGGAATTTCTCAGGATTTTTTTTTTGTGTGTTTTCCTGTTTTAATGAGTGATAAACCGATATTAAAACCAGGTTAAAACAAATTAAAACAATATTAAAACCAGATTAAAACAATATTTAAACCAATGAAACCAGTATTAAAACAATACTAAAAGAAATTAAACCAATATTAAAACCAATTAAACCAAAATGAAACAATATCAAAGCAATTAAAGCAATTAAACCAATATTAAAACCAATTAAACCAGTATTAAAACAATATTAAAACCCTTTAAACCAATATTAAACCAATATTAAACCGGTATTAAACCAATATTAATACCCATTAAACCAATATCAAACCAATATTAAACCAGTATTAAAACCAATTAAACCAATATTAAACGAGTATTAAACCAATATCAAACCAATATTAAAACCAACTGAACTAATATTAAAAGCAATTGAACCAATATTAAAAACAATTAAACCAATATTAAACCAATATTAAAAGCATTGAAACCAATATTAAAAGCAATTAAACCAGTATTAAAACAATATTTAAACCGATATTAAAAGCAATTAAACCAATATTAAAACCAATGAAACAAAAAAAAATAAATTAAAACAAAAAAAAATTTTTAAACAAGAAAAATCAATATTAAACACAAAAAACCAACATTAAAACAAAAAAAAAAATTAAACCATAAAAAAAGCAGAGGCTGCACTGACCAGAAGGTTTCCAATAAAATACAGAGCTCCTGRGCACGGCCAAGGGCGAAAACCGGGATGAGAACCTGCAAAAGAGGAGAAATTCAGAATTTGTGARAGCCCAACAGCATTAAATGCTGCTTGAATTGCTTTAAATGGAATTTTTAAACTGAATTTTTAAATTGAACTTTTGAAACTGAATTTTAAAATTGAATTTTTAAAATCGAATTTTTCAAAATCGAATTTTTAAATCGAACTTTTAAATCCGATTTTTAAATCCGATTTTTAAATCCAATTTTTAAATCCAATTTTTAAATCCAATTCTGAAATCCAATTTTTAAATTTAATTTTTTTAATTGACGTTCTTCAGGTGAATTTTCAGCTGAATTTTCACCTCCCAGGAACGCGATTCGCGATTTGCGCCCATAGAAATTCCCGTTCCCTCCTGAAGAAAACCAACATCAAATTGAGATTTTTTTTTTTTTTGGGGAATAAATCAGAAAAAAAGGACACGGAACCTTCCCTCCCCTCTCCACGGTCTCGTGAACTTTTTTCAGGAAATCRCGTTCTCGGCAGCGTTTGGAGTCCCTGATGGTGGTGGCGTAGGTGGATTCGGTGATCAGCAAATCGGGGCGGCACTTATCAATCCAGGCAGCCCTGAAAAACAGGGTTAATTAAAAAATAAATCAAAAAAATTCAACTGGGTTTAATAAAAAATAAATTTAAAAAAATTTGATTTGGTTTAATAAAAATAAATTTTAAAACTTCAATTGGATTTAATAAAAAATAAATTTAAAAAATCCAGTCGGGAGATGGGCGCTGGCATTTCGTACCTGAAGGTACCTGAAAGTCAAAACTGCATTTATGATTCTCTCAAAATTCAAAATCTCATTTATGATTCTCTCACAATTCAAAATTGCATTTAATATTCATAATTCAAAATTTCATTTATGATTCTGTCACAATTTAAAATTGCATTTATGATTCTCTCAAAAGCATTTTGAAATATCCCAATCCACCCCCATTATCAGTCAGAAATGCCCCAAAAATGACAGAAATTCTGATTTTACTCACCCCAAATGTCTGTCTGGGGTCATGTTATAATCGCCCTGAGGGGAGAACACAAACAACAGAGAGTTTTGGGGTAGAAATGCAGGAATTGATAAAATCTCTGAATTTTTCCGCATTATCAGAAGTCCTTAATTTAATGTATAATCAAATGTATAGCAAAATGGAGAATAAAATATGAAATAAAATATGGAATGAATTATGGAAAAATATGGAAAATATGGAATAAGATGTATAATAAAATTTATAATAAAATGTATAATAAAATGTATAATAAAAGATATCATAAGAGATATAATGAAAGATATAATGGAAGATATAATGGAAGATACAATGAAAAATATAATAAAAGATATAATGGAAAATATAATGAAAGATATAATGAAAGACACAATAAAAGATATAATGAATGATATCATAAAATATATAAGGAAAGATACAATGAAAGATATAATGAAAGATATAATGAAAAATATAATAAGACACAATGAAAGATTAAAATGAAAGATATAATGAATGATATAATGAAGGATATAATGAAGGATATAATGAAGGATATAACAGAAGATATAAAGGAAAATATAAGGGAAAATATAATAAAAGGTATAATAAAGATATAATGAAACATAAAATGAAAGATATAACAAAAGATATAATGAAAGATATAATGACGGATATAAAAGAAGATATAAAGGAAAATATAAAGGAAGATATAACAAAAGGTATAATAAAGATATAATGAAAAATAAAAGAAAAGACATAAAAATATATAATAAAAATAGGTAATAAAATAGATAATAAAGTATCCAATATGACTATCAGAAATATCCCAAATACCCCTCTGGGATGATCCCTACTCACAGTGTAGACCACGGACTCACAGCCCACTCGGATCTGGAACATGGCAGCTCCCAGCACGTGCCCCGCGTAGTACGCTTTGATCTCCAGCTCCTCATCCACCTGGCCAGGGAAAAACACCTCAGCAGGGCCAAAATTCACTGTGTTCTCAATTCAAATATCCATCTGATTGGGAGTTTAGAGTGTTATATAATATCAATGTAAAAATATTTATATACGTAAAATATTAGAAATTTAATTACACGAAATATTATCAATTCGGCCCTCAGCGGGGCCAAAATTCACTGTGTTCTCAATTAAAATATCCATTTGATTGGGAGTTTAGAGTTACATTAAATACATTAAATATTATAAATTTAAACATATAAAATATATAAAATATTTCAATATATATTAAATATTTGGGTTTTTTGAGTTGATTTTCTCCCATAACAGCCCCTCACCTGCACAGTCTGGTGAAGGTGCACGGCCACCACTTTCTTCATGCAGATTTATAAACGTATTTAAATACATTAAATACTATAAATTTAAATATAAAATCATATAATACATAAAATATTGCAATATATATAAAATATTTGGGTTTTTTGAGTTGATTTTCCCCCTTAAGAGCCCCTCACCTGCACAGCCTGGTGAAGGTGCACGGCCACCACCTTCTTCATGCAGATTTATAAACGTATTTAAATACATTAAATATCATAAATTTAAACATATAAAATATATAAAGTATTTCAATATATATTAAATATTTGGGTTTTTTCGGTTGATTTTCCCCCATAACAGCCCCTCACCTGCACAGTCTGGTGAAGATGCACAGCCACCACTTTTTTCATGCAGTCCTTGATCATCTGCGAGGTGAAGAAATTGGTTTCCCCTTTCTTGTCCACGGTGATTTTCCTGTAATCCTCCAGCAGGATGGGGCAGATGGCTTTGGTGGGGTGGGTCATGTAAATGGGGCCATCGTAGCCAACCATCTCACTGAAATAGGGCAGAGCCCCACAGTGGTCCAGGTGGAAGTGGCTGAAAAAAAAAAAAAAATTTAATCAGCTTGGGTGGCTCCAGAATCTTCTAAAATGGTTCAGGTGGAAGTGGCGGCAAAAAAAATGGAAATAAATCAGCCTGGATGGCTCCAGGACCTTTTAAAAATGGAATAAATCAGTTTGGGTGGCTCCAGGACCTTTTAAAAATTGGATAAATCAGCTTGGGTGGCTCCAGGACATTTTAAAAATGGAATAAATCAGTTTGGGTGGCTCCAGGATCTTTTAAAAATNAAATGGGAATAAATCAGCCTGGATTGTACCAGGACCTTTTAAAATTCAGCCTGGGTGGCTCCATGATCTTGTAAAGTGTCTCAGGTAGAAGTGGCGGCAAAAAAAATGGGAATAAATCAGCCTGGATGGCTCCAGTACCTTTTAAAGTGACCCAGGTGGAAGTGGCTGCAAGAAAAAATGGGAATAAATCAGCTTGGGTAGCTCCAGGACCTTTTAAAATTCATCCTGGGTGGCTCCAGGGCCTTTTAAAATGGTTCAGGTGGAAGTGGCGGCAAAAAAAAATGGGAATAAATCAGCCGGCATGGATCCAGTACCTTTTAAAGTGACCCAGGTGGAAGTGGCTGCAAGAAAAACTGGAATAAATCAGCCTGGATGGTGCCAGATCCTTTTAAAATTCAGCCTGGGTGGCTCCAGGAACTTTTAAAATGGTTCAGGGTGGAAGCGGCGGCAAAAAAAATGGGAATAGATCAACTTGGATGGGTCCAGGACCTTTCAAAGTGGTCCCAGTGGAAGTGGCTGGAAAAAAAAATGGGAAAAAGTCAGCCTGGATGGCTCCAGGACTTTTAAAAATTGAATAAATCAGCCTGGATGGCTCCAGGACCTTTTAAAATGCTTCAGGTGGAAATAGCTGCAGAAAAAAGCGGAATAAACGAGCTTGGAATGCTCCAGGACCTTTGAAAGCTTTGTAGGATATGGGCAAATCAGCCAAAATGTAAAGGATGGATTTGGAAATTTGTTTGGGATGTCAAGGATGGCACAAAAATCTTCCCAATTTCCATCAGAGCTGGCACTCACCTGATGATGACACAGTCCAGGAAATCCGTCAGCCTCCCGTTCTGGGTGATGTAGGAAAAGTCAGGGAAACGCCTCTGAAAAACAGGGAAAAACAGGAATTAAATGGGAAAAGGAGGTGGGAAATGCAGCTCTGATCAAACAGAAATGGGGAGGGGAGGAGCTGAAACCCTGGGGTGGGGAAATTGGGGAATGAAGGATCTGAAACCCTGGGAATGGGAAAATTGGGGAATGAAGGAGCTGAAACCCTGGGGTGGGAGAATTCTGGAATGAAGGATCTGAAACCTTGGGGATGGGAAATTCGGGAATAAAGGATCTGAAACCCTGGGGTGGGAAAATTTGGGAATGAAGGATCTGAAACCTCGGGGTGGGAAAATTGGGGAATGAAGGATCTGAAACCCTGGGAATGGGAAATTCGGGAATGAAGGATCTGAAACCCTGATGTCGTGGTTTCAACTGGGCCAAAAGCCAAAAACACCCAACAACATTCCCTCCCCCACCCAAGAAGCAGAAGGGAGAGCAAAAGCCCAATTGTTTGGGATTTATATTTTTACAATTTAATCGCCAGCAGCCCAAAAATTCATGTTGGGGATGAGGGAACGGCCAGAGCTGAAGGACACTGCACTCACATCATTGTTGTAGACCATGTGCCTATTTTAGTGTTTTTTTACTTACTAAAACAAAAAAAATTCAATTTTTGGGATTTATAGTTTTATAATTCAATCACCAGCAGCCCAAAAATTCATGTTGGGGATGAGGGAATGGCCCAAGCCAGGCTGGAGGACGCTGCACTCACATCATTGTAGCCATGTGCATCTTTTAGAGTTTTTTGCTTATTAAAACAAATAGATTTTCATTTTTKGGGTTTTATATTTTTATAAAAATTCCCGTGGGGGATGTTTCACTCACATCATCGTTGTAGCCCATGTGCATCCCACAGTCCAGCATCACGTTCTTGCCAGCGATGGACACCAGGATGCAGCTCCTCCCCACGTCCTGCCCGGCACCTGGATGCCAGAAAAACAGCAGGAAAACGTCAGAAAAACATCAGGAAAATGTCAGAAAAACACTGGAAAAACAGCAGAAAAACAGAAGAAAAAGAGAAGAAAAACAGCAGAAAAAGAGCAGAAATAGAGAAGAAAAACAGCAGAATAACAGCAGAAAAAGAGAAGAAAAGGAGCAGAAAAAGAACCGAAAAACTGCAGAAAAACAGCAGAAAAACAGCAGAAAAACAACAGAAAAACAGCAGAAAAACAGCAGAAAAAAAGCAGAAAAACAGCGATGGCTCCAAAAGTCTGGCAAATATCACTCCGAATTCCAAATTCCGCAGGTTTTTGTCGTATTTCAAGACGGTTTTAAGCCGGACTTACCCAAAGGAGTGACTTTAATCTCAGGCATTTTAGCGCTCTCCGGGTCCCAAACCCGCACGGGAAATTATTCCAGAAGCAGATCCGTGAGGGCCACGAAAAGAGAAGATTTCGCTGCTTTTTCATGCGCCATTTCCACTGATTTTCAGTATCTGATTCAAGCACAGACCGAATTTTTTTCCTGAGAAGAGGCAGAAAACACGGGGGAGATGTAAACAATGTGGGAAATCGGCCGCGTGTGGCTTCGGTATCCACCATCACCGCCGCCAGACGGGCAAAACACACACAAAAACACACGGGAACACGCAAATAAGCAGAAAAACACGGAAAATGCTTTAAAAAAACCCATAAAATCCACAAAAATGCCCACAAACACACCCGGCCCGGCCGCACCGCCTCACAGGGCCCGGCAGCTCCTCCGCGCCTGCGCGCCCCGCCCCTGACGCACCCCGCGCGGATTGGCCGAGCCGCGGTGACGCACCCGCAGCGGATTGGTCCGCGGGGGGCGGCGGGTGACGGACGCGGCGCTGATTGGCTGAGGCGGGCGGTGCGGGATGCAGGAAGGAGGAGGAGGAGGAGGCGCGGGGCGATGGCGGCGGTGGCGGCGGCYGCCGGTGCGTTCAGCCTGCGGGAGGTTCTGGATGCCTTCCAGCGCTGCGTGACGGAGCAGCGGGAGGTGCTGCTGGAGCCTTACCTGAGCGGCTGGCGGGGGCTCATCCGGTGAGTGCGCGGCTTCCCCTTGCAGGGAGGTTTGGAGGGCGAAAGGATGGAGTGACCGGACAAGGTTTCGCACTGACAGAGCGGACTTTAGGAAGAAATAGCAGGAATTTTCTAAAGGAAATCTTTCCCACAGAGCTTTGGTCCACATCAGATCACGCGCGGTTGTGTTTGCAGCAGTTTGGGGCACTTTCCTCAGTTTAATGCAGTAAAACGAGCTGTGACCTTTCCCAGCGCTGGAGCTGACAGAAAAAATGGGAAAAAAAAAACATTTACAAGGTCGTGGATGGGCGGGACAAGGGGGAACGGCTTCAAAGTGCCAGAGGGCAGAGTTAGATGGGATTTTGGGAATAAATCCTTCCCTGGGAGGGTGGGGAGGCATTGGGATGGAATTTTCAGAGAAGATGTGGTTGACACCCAGGAATCCAGGGGCAAAGTGTCCCGGGCCAGGTTAGAGCACAATGGGATCGTGTAGGGTGACCCTGCCCATAACAGAGCGTGAGAATGGGATGGGATTGTGGAGGGTGACCCTGCCCATAACAGAGCGTGAGAATGGGATGGGATTGTGGAGGGTGACCCTGTGCATGGCATGGGAACGGGACCCTGCCCATAATAGAGTATAGGAATGGGATGGGATCGTGTAGGGTGACCCTGCCCACGACAGGGTGTGGGAATGGGATGGGATTGTGGCGGGTAACCCTGCCCATAGCAGTCTGTGACAATGGGATGGGATCGTGATGTGTGACCCTGCAGGGTGTGGGAACAGGATGGGATCGTGTAGGGTGACCTTGCCCATAATAGGGTGTAGGAATGGGATGGGATTGTGGCATGTGACCCTACCCAGCCCAGTCTGTGATAACGGGATGGGATCATGAAGGTGACCCTGCCCATAATAGGGTATAGGAATGGGATGGGATCGTGGTGGGTGACACTGCCTGTAGCAGCCTGTGACAATGGGATAGGATCATGGAAGGTGACAGAGCATGGGAATGGGATGGGATCGTGGAGGGTGACAGAGGATGGGAGTGGAATGGGATCGCAGTGTGTGACCCTGTCCATAATAGGGTGTGGGAACAGGATGGGATTGTGTAGGGTGACCCTGCCCATAATAGGGTGTACGAATGGGATGGGATCGCAGTGTGTGACCCTGCCCAGCCCATCCTCCCACAACACTCTATCCCCCCACCCCCAAACCCCCCATAACCCCACTCCCCACCCCCCCAGCTTCCTGCAGAGCCTCGGCGCCGTCTTCTCCTTCATCTCCAAGGACGCGGTGGCCAAGGTGCAGCTGCTGGAGTCTCTCCGTGTGTCCCAGCACTACGTGTCGCTGCAGTCCATGGTGCTGCAGGAGCTGGCGGCGGGGCCGGTGGCGCTGCGGGCTCGGCCCGACTCCGGCTGCCGCACGCTGCTGCGGCTGCACCGCGCCCTGCGCTGGCTGCAGCTCTTCCTGGAGGGGCTGCGCTCCGGAGATCCGCGCACCTCCGTGCTCTGCACCGACGCCTACAACGCCTCGCTGGCCGCTCATCACCCCTGGGTGGTCCGCAAGGCGGCCACGCTGGCGTTCTGCGCGCTGCCCTCCCGCGATGCTTTCCTGGAGATCATGAACGTGGGCCCGCCCGAGCAGGCGGTGGCTGTGCTGGGAGAGGCCATTCCCTACATCGGGGATGTGTACAGCATCACCCAGGAGCTGCTGGCAGAGCACAAACTGCTGGACCTTCCCTGACAGCAGAGA
>JANSVG010000731.1:10236-20958 GCA_025434525.1 Malurus alboscapulatus | reverse complement strand
GGAACCAAATGGAACTGAATGGAACCGAACCGAACTGAATGGAACCGAACCGAACCAAACCAAACCAAACAGAACGGAACAAAATGGAACAGAACCAAATGGAACCGAATGGAACCAAACCGAACCGAACCAAACCAAACCAAACCAAACCAAACCAAACCAAACCAAACCAAACCAAACCAAACTGAATCAAACCAACCAAACCAAACCAAACTGAACCAAACCCAACCAAACCAAACCAAACCAAACCAAACCGAACCAACTCAAACCAAACCAAACCAAACCAATCAAACCAAACCAAACCAAACCAAACCAAACCCAACCAAACCAAACCAAACCAAACAAAACCAATCAAACCAAACCAAACTGAACCAAACCAACCAAACCAAACCAAACCAAACCAAAACAAACTGAACCAAACCAAACCAATCAAAGGAAACCAATCAAACCAAACCGAACCAAACTAAACTAAACCAAACCAAACCGAACCCAAATCAACCCAACCAACCCAACTCAAACCAACTCAACCCAACCCAACCCAACCCAACCCAACCCAACCCAACCCAACCCCGAGCGAAGCAGAGCACGAGGCAGTGCAGCAGTGCAGCAGCTCAAGCGGGCGGGTGGGGGATCCCGGGAGCCGCGCGGCGCCGTGGCCCTGAGCCGCGCTCACCTTCGCTCTGCTGGCTGCCCGCGCTGCCGCTGCCGTAGCTGAAGCCCGGCTCCTGGTAGGCCGGCGGGAAGCACGGCGGGGGCAGCGGGTACTGGTACGGGTAGCCTTGGCCCAGCGGCCAGGGGGCGGCGGGGTGAGGCAGCGGGGCCAGCGTGTCCTGCTCCGACGCGCCGCTGGAGCCGTTGTTGAGGTTCAGAGCAGCCAGGTCTGGGGGAAGAGAGGAGGGGTGAGAACGGCTCAGCTGGAATGGGAATGGGCTGGGGAGTGAGTTTGGGGAGGGGTCTGGAGTTTGTGGAGGGGTTTGGAGTTTATCAATACTGGGATCCGCCCTCTGACCCAGCAGGTGGAGGTGAGAATAGGGTGAGGAAAGGGTGGGGACAGCTCTGAGGGACACAGGGACAGCTCTGTGGGACATGAGAACAGCTCTAAGGGACACGAAAAGGACATGGGGCCAGTTCTGAAGGACACAAGGCACACAAAAGGGACACGGGGCCAGCCCTGCAGGGACACAAAAGGGACACAGGGACAGCTCTGGGGGACATGGGGACAGCTGTGAGGGACACAGGGACACAAAAGGGCCACGGGGGACACAAAAGGGCCATGGGGCCATCTCCTCGGGTCCCAGGGGACACTCACTGCCACACAGGTCCCCGAAGACGTAGTAGCACTGCTCGGAGAAGGTGATCTTGTTGACGGTGTGCCGCAGGTAGCCGTGTTTCAGCAGGCTGCTGGCGAACTTGCGCGCCTCCCGCCGCTCCTTGAAACCCTCGACGTGCGTGTACAGCCAGTCCACAACGTCAGCACCTGGGGGGATGGGATGGGGGATATGGGGTATGGGATATGGGATATGGGGTATGGGGATGGGATATGGGGATGAGGATGGGGGATATGGGGATGGGATATGGGGATATAGGGATAGGGTTGGGATATGGGATATGGGGACAGGGACAGGGGACAGGGACAGGGGATGGGGACGGGGATGGGAGATATGGGGACAGGGACGGGGAGTGGGGATGAGACAGGGGACAGGGAATATGGGGACGGAGATGGGGATATGGGGATTGGGGATATGGGGACAGGGACAGGGGATGGGGAGAGGGACAGGGAATATGGGGATGGGGGATAGGGTATATGGGGATGGGATATGGGATAGGGGGATGGGGATGTGGGATATGGGATATAGGGATATGGGGTATGGGATATGGGGATGGGGATATGGGGATGGGGATATGGGATATGGGGATATGGGATCTTTTTTAATCTTTTTTGGTCATTTTTGTTTTGGTTTTGTTTTTATTTTTGTGTTTGGTTTTTTGATTTCCTTTGTTTTTTAAGATTTTTTTTTCTCTTTTTTTTGTCTGTTCCCTTTTCAGATAATTTTTGTTCGGTTTTTTTCTGTTTCTTTGTTTTTTTTAAATTTTTTTTTTATTTCTTTTTTTTCCCATTTTTTTTTTCCCCCGGGATGCTCTCACCTATGACAGCGTTGGAAATGGTGATTTTTAACCACATCCTGTCCCGAATTTCCAGTCCCGAGTCCGGCAGCTGCATCACCTTCACAATTGTGGCCATGTCGCTCTTCACCGTCAGCGGCGACTCCTCCAATTCTGCCAGGACACAAAAACCCAGAGGCAAAAACATCTCACATCCCACTCAGGTGAAAGAAAAATAAAAATTTATCAACAGATGCAAAAAAAGGAAAAAAAAATACGTAAAAATTCCCAAATTCACCGTAATTTGTGGAACAGAAACCAAAAGATGGAAAAAAAAGGAAAAAAAATACATAAAATTCCCAAATTCACCATAATTCAGGGAACAGAAACCAAAAGATGCAAAAAAAGGAAAAAAAAGCCCATAAAATTGCCAAATTCATCCTAATTCGTGGAATAGAAAACAACAGATGCAAAAAAAGGAAAAAAAAATACATAAACATTCCCAAATTCATCCTAATTCGTGAAATAAAAAACAGCAGATGTAAAAAAAAATTTTCAAAAAAGACTCAAAAGTTCCCAAATTTATCCTATTTCATGGAATAAAAATATGGTTTTATCAACAGATGCAGAAAAAAAACATAAAAAATACACAAAAGCTTCCAAATGCGTCTCTGGACATAATTCCTGGGAAAAAATGAAATTAAAAATTCTTTCCTGATCGGGAGAAACTCCAGTGATTTCCCCCTAAAGTATCTTTGAAGTATTTTTAAAAGTATTTTAAAAAGATAAAAAAAAATAAAATTAAAAAGTATATAAAAAGTTATTAGAAAAGTATAAAAAAATTCTAAAATTTCCCAGATTTTTCTCCCTTTCCCAGCCCCAAAAATTTTCATTTGAAAAAAAGGCAACAACGGAAAACTCCAAAATTCACCAAAACCACCCTGGAGCAGCTTCAAAATTTACAAACCCCAAATAAATTCATAAACAAACCACAAATAAATCAATAAATCAATAAATAAATCCATAAATCAACTCTAAAATTCAGCTTTTGCTCAAAGTTAGTTTGGTTAGTGGCAAAAAGCAGCAAAATCTGGGAAAAAATCAACCACAAAGCGAGATTTGAGTGGAGGGAGGGCAATAAATTGGATTTTCTCGGGGATTTGGGATCTGTAAATGGAAAATTTGGGATTCCTTTAAGTTTTGGGTGCTGTCCAAATGGGGAAATTTTAAGGTGAATCGGAAATTTTGTTTTTCCCACTTTTGGGGTGAATTTAGACAGAAAAATTCCCAAATGCAAAATATTTTAAAATTCCCAAAGGTAAAATAATTTAAAATTTCAGACTGCAAAATAATTTAAAATTCCAGATTGTAAATTTATAATTCCAGAATGCAAAATACTTTGGAAATTCCAGAATGCAAAGTATTTTACAATTCCAGAATGCAAAATAATTTAAAATTCCAGAATGCAAAATAGTTTAAAATTCCAGAATGCAAAATAATTTTAAATTCCAGAATGCAAATTTATAATTCCAGAATGCAAAATACTTTGAAATTCCAGAATGCATTCCAGAATGCAACCCCAAAACATGAGAACCATCGAGGTGCTGGTGCCAGCGCTGTCACTGTGGCCCGTGCCCTGGTGGCCCTGAGGAGCCGCGCCTTGGTGGCCCCTGGTGGCCCCTGGTGGCCCTGAACAGCCGCGCCTTGGTGGCCCCTGGTGGCCCTGGTGTCTTTCCGGTCCCCAGTGTCCCTGCTGTCGCTGGTGTCCCCTGGTGTCCCCGATGGCCCCGGTGGCCCTGTGTAGCCCTGGTGTCCCTGGTGGCCCAGGTGGCCCTGAACAGCCACGCCCTGGTGGCCATGCCCTGGTGTCCCCCATGTCCCCGGTGTGCGTAGTGTCCTTGGTGGTCACGGTGTCCCCTGCTGTCCCCAGTGTCCCCTGCTGTCCCCAGCAGCCCTGAGCAGCCTCGCCTTGGTGGCTGTGCCCCGATGGCCCTGGTGACCCCACGCAGCCACGCCCTGGTGTCCCTGGTGTCCCCACTGTCCCCTCTGTCCCCGTGTCCCTGCTGTCCCCATGCGGGCGTGGCGCTGGTGTCCCTGGTGTCCCTGCTGTCCCCAGTGTCCTCGGTATCCCTGGTGGCCCCAGTGTCCCCGGTATCCCTGGTGGCCCCAGTGTCCCCAATGGCCCCAGTAGCCCTGAGCAGCCTCGCTCTCATGGGCATGGCCCAATGGCCCCAGTGGCTCCAATGTCCCCATTGTCCTCAGTGTCCCCACTATCCCCGCTGTACCCAGTGTCCCCACGCAAGGCACAGCGCTGGTGTTCTTGCTGTCCCTGGTGACCTCGGTGTCCCTGGTAGCCTCAGTGGCCCCAATGTCCCCGCTGTCCTCGGTGTCCCTGGTAGCCTCCAGTGTCCGTGGTGCCCCTAGTGTCCCCAATGTCCCCAATGTCCCCATGTCCTTGCTTGGGCATGGCGCTGGTGTCCCTGGTGACCCCAGTGTCCCTGGTGGCCCTGGTGTCCCTGATGTCCCCGCTGTCCCCATTGTCCCCAGTGTTCCTGCTAACCCCCAGTGTCCGTGGTGCCCCCAGTGTCTCCAATGTCTCCACATCCCCAATGTCCCCACTGTCCCCAATGTCCCCATGCAGGTGCGGCGCTGATGTCCTTGGTGTCACTAGTGACCCTGGTGTCCCCAGTGTCCCTGATAGCCCCAATGTCCCCAGTGTCCCCGGTGTCTTTGGTGCCACCAATGGCCCTGGTGTCCCTGGTAGCCCCAATGTCCCCAATGTCCCCAATATCCCCGTGTCCCCGCTGTCCCCAATGTCCCCAATGTCCCCAGTGTCCCCAATGTCCCCGTGTCCCCAGTGTCCCCGATGTCCCCAATGTGCCCGCTGTCCCCAATGTCCCTGGTGTTCCTGCTAGCCCCCGGTGTCTTTGGTGCCCCCAGTGTTCCCAATGTCCCCGTGTCCCTGCTGTCCCCAATGTCCCCAATGTCCCCGCGCGGGCGCGGCGCTGCCCGGGGCGGCACTTACTGTGCGCCTCGGGGATGGAGCTGGTTAGTGAGGAGCTGGTGGATGTGGTGATGCTCATGGAGGGGGTGGAGCTCATACCGTAACGGGGGAACGCGCCCGTCATGGCCGTGGTATGAGAGATCCACGCCGCGGGGTCGATCGGCCGCACCGGCTCCGCTGCCGGGAGAAAACACGGGCAACGGGGTCAGCATTGGGGGGAAAATCGGGATTTTGGGAGGTCTCAGGGGTTTTCTGTTCATTAGAGGGTTTTGTTATGGGTTTGAGGTCCTGCGGATGCATCGCCACAAAGGGACAGCAAAATGGGGTCAGACTCACAGGAAAAATTAAGATTTTGAAGGATCTGAAGGGTTTTTTTTTTTTTTGGTTATAGGTTATTTTCTTTTGGTTATAGGGTTTTGTTATGGGTTTCTGGTCCTGTAGTTGCACAGACACAAAGGGGACAGAAAGCAGGATCAGACTTGAAGGAAACATCAGGATTTTGGGAGATCTCAGGGGTTTTCTGTTGGTTATAGGGTTTTGTTAAGGGTTTGAGGTCCTGTGGATGCACCGCCACAAAGGGACAGAAAATGGGGTTACACTGGCAGGAAATATCAGGGTTTTAGGAAATCTGAGGGGTTTTCTGTTGGTTATAGGGATTTTTTAAGGATTTGAGGTCCTGCGGATGCACCGCCACAAAGGAACAGAAAACGGGGTCAGACTCACAGGAAAAATCAGGATTTTGAGGGATCTGAGGGGTTTTCTGTTAGTTGTAAGGTTTTTTAATGGGTTTGAGGCCCTGTAGTTGCACTGCCACAAAGGGATAGCAAAATGGGGTCAGACTTGAAGCAAACACCAAGATTTGGAGGGATCTGAGGGGTTTTCTGTTGGTTATAGGGGTTTTGTTAAGGGTTTGAGGTCCTGCGGATGCACCACCACAAAGGGGGGAGAAAATGGGGTCAGGATTGCGGGGAAAATCAAAATTTTGGGAGATCTCAGGGGTTTTCTGTTGGTTATAGGGGTTTGTTATGGGTTTGAGGTCCTGTAGTTGCACTGCCACAAAGGGACAGAAAATGGGGTTACACTGGCAGGAAATATCAGGGTTTTAGGAGATCTGAGGGGTTTTCTGTTGGTTATAGGGTTTTTTTAAGGGTTTGAGGTCCTGCAGTTGCACTGCCACAAAGGGAAAAAAAATGGGGCCAGGATTGTGGGGAAAATCAAAATTTTGGGAGATCTCAGGGGTTTTCTGTTCATTATAGGGTTTTGTTAAGGGTTTGAGGTCCTGTAGTCTTCATCACTACAAAGGGGAGAGAAAATAAGGAAGAGCTGAAGGAAACATCAGGATTTTGTGGGATCTGAGGGGTTTTCTGTTGGTTATGGGGTTTTGTTAAGGGTTTGAGGCCCTGTAGTTGCACCGCCACAAAGGGACAGCAAAATGGGGTCAGACTTGAAGCAAACACCATGATTTGGAGGGATCTGAGGGTTTTTTTTTTTTTGGTTATAGGTTATTTTCTGTTGGTTATAGGGGTTTTGTTAAGGGTTTCAATGAAATGAGGTCCCATAGTCTGCACCACCGCAAAGGGACAGAGAATGGGATCAGACTCACAGCAAAAATCAGGAGATGGGGACACTCAAACCTATAAATGAACTGAATTTGGAAGAATCTAGGATGGCAGAAAAGGTGAAAATATTCCGATTTTAAGGGCTCCTCAGGAAATCAGGAAAGGGATGGGGACACTTACCTCTGGGGATGGTGAAATAACTCCTGGGAGTGGGGTCCCAGCATTTGGCCACCGTCAGGCTGATGGGTCTGGGGAGACAAAAACACCCGGGATGAGTTTGGGATGAGATTGGGATGAGTTTGGGRTGAGATTGGGATGAGATTGGAATGAGTTTGGGATGAGATTGGGATGAGATTGGGATGAATTTGGGATGAGTTTGGAATGAGTTTGGGATGAGTTTGGAATGAGTTTGRGATGAGTTTGACCTTCCCTACAGAGCTGGAACTGCCACCAAAACATTCTGAAATTAATTTATTCCAATCCAATCATTGTGAAGAACATTCTAATGGTTTTTGATAATTTAAAAAATATTTTCAGTATGAAACACATCAGGATACTCCTGGTTTTGCACAAATGATGAGCCAGAGCTGACCACAGCCATGCTACCAGACACAAAAACGCCGATTTCCCTGAGTTTTCCCCAGAAAGGATGAATGGGGAGAGCTTTGTGCCGCTCTCACCCCGGTTTGGAGACGATTTCCCGTAAAACCCGAACAGCGTCGTCGTTGCTCATGTTCTCAAAATTGACATCGTTCACCTGCAGGGGGGCAGAGAGAAGAGTCAGGCCTTGCAGCAGCAAAGTTCAAAATATTTTATTATTTAATGAAATCCCCCAATTATTCAATGAAATCTCCAATTATTTAATGAAATCCACCAATTAATCTGCTTTACTCCTCGGAGTAGCTCAGGAATGCGATTTCCCCAACTTTGTGCCCATTTCTCTCAGTTCAACTTTTTTAACAGATTTWTTTTTTAACTGATTTTTGATGCTTGACGGCTGAACCCCACAGAGCTGGGGGATGAGCCCATCAGGGTTTGGGGTTTGGGGACAGGGAGCCAGCGGAGTTTGGGGACAGAGAGCCAGCAGGGCTTGGGAACAGGGATCCCCAGCAGGATTTGGGGTTTAGGGACAGAGGATCCCACCAGGATTTGGGGTTTAGGGACAGAGGATCCCACCAGGATTTGGGGTTTGGGGACAGGAACAGTGGCACCCATCAGGATTTGGGGACAGGGACAGTGCCGTACCTGCAGCAGCGGGGTTTGGGGACAGGATCCCATCAGGATTTGGGGTTTGGGGACAGTGCCATACCTGCAGCAGCAGGGCTTGGGGACAGGGACAGTGCCACCCATCAGGATTTAGGGTTTGGGGACAGTGCCATACCTGCAGCAGCAGGGTTTGGAGACAGGAACCCATCAGGATTTAGGGTTTGGGGTTTGGGGACAGTGCCATACCTGCAGCAGCGGCGTTTGGGGACAGTATCCCATCAGGATTTGGGATTTAGGATTTAGGATTTTAGGGTTTGGGGACAATGCCATACCTGCAGCAGCGGGGTTTGAGGACAGGATCCCATCAGGATTTAGGATTTAGGATTTTAGGGTTTGGGGACAATGCCATACCTGCAGCAGCGGGGTTTGGGGTTTGGGGTTTGGGGACAATGCCATACCTGCAGCAGTGGGGTTTGGGGACAGGGACAGTGCCACCCATCAGGATTTGGGGACAGGGACAATGCCATACCTGCAGCAGCATGATTTGGGGACAGGGACAATGCCATACCTGCAGCAGCATGTCCCCCGGCTCGATGCGCCCGTCGGCCGCCACCGCTCCTCCCTTCATGATGGAGCCGATGTAAATGCCGCCGTCACCACGGTCGTTGCTCTGGCCCACGATGCTGATGCCCAAAAAGTTGTACTTTTCTGTAGGGAGAYGAAGGGGAGGGGAAAAAACCAAAAAATGGTTGGAACAACGGCAAAACATCCCCCAAAGATGGCAAAACATCCCCCAAAGCATCAGCGGGGCCGGGTGGGACATGCAGCGAGCTCGGGCTGCTCTAATGGGAATATTTGCCTGGCACCTTCAGGGAGAGGGTGAAAAAATGGGATTTATTTATCCAGGAGAGTGTTCTGTTCAAAAAAAAATCCAGGAAGAGGGAAAAACTGCTAAAAATGGGATTTTTTCATCCAGGACTCTGTTTCATTAAAAAAAAACAAGAGGGAGAGGCTGCTAAAAACAGGATTCTTTCATCTAAGACACGTTACATTAAAAATTCATCTCCAACACAAAATCCATCTCCACCACTCGAAATCCATCTCCACCACTCAAAATCCATCTCCACTCGAAATCCATCTCCACCACTCAAAATCCATCTCCACCACTCAAAATCCTCCTCCACCACCTGAAATCCATCTCCACCACTCAAAATCCATCTCCACCACAAAACCCATCTCCACCACAAAATCCATCTCCACCACAAAATCCAACTCCACCACCAAATTCATCTCCAGCACAAAACCCATCTCCACCACCAAATCCATCTCCATCACTCGGAATCCACCTCCACCACCAAATCCACCTCCACCATGGAAATTCTTGGTGAAAAAGGTCCAAAATTCTCTTACCCATGTTGAGCGTGACGGTGATGATGTTCAGGGACATGGTGGAGTCGGTGATGCTGCTGAACGAAGACGACTGCAAAAAACAAAGGGAAAATCTCACAGTTTTCAGTGGCTCAGAGAAAGAATTATTGAGGATTAATTAATCAGAAATTACTAACAGGTTTCCAATTGAAATGGATTATCACGAATTACTAATAGGTTTCCAAATCAGGAATTGTTGACAAGTTTCCAAATTAGGAATTATTAATGCATTTCCAATTGAAATGGATTATCGAGAATTATTAATAGGTTTCCAAATCAGGAATTATTAATGGGTTTCCAATTGAAATGGATTATCAGGAATTATTAACAGGTTAAATCRGGAATTRTTAATAGGTTTCCAAATCAGGAATTATTAACGGGTTTCCTACAAACAGATACTCCCCTTCCTCCAAATCGAAATACAAACACGGTTATCAAAGATCTCCTAAAACATTTTCCTGTGCTGAAATGTTCTTGAATGTGTGAAAAATGACATTTATGGGAGATTGAGAATTATGGGAGAAAATCACAGCCAGTCCTTGGGGTCACCCTCACCTTGCTGACAGGGAAAGGGAAAAGGAAAGGATTTGGGATTTCCTATAAATTTTCGACTGGCACAGGAAAAGGCAAACAAAAGGATTTGGGATTTCCTCTAAGTTTAGGACCAGCACATGAAAGGGGCAAAGGAAATGGACAAAGGAAAGGATTTGGGATTTCCTATAAACAGACACTCTCCTACGTCCAAATGAAAATACAAACGCGGTTATCAAAGATCCTAAAACATTTTCCTGTGCTGAAATGTTCTTGAATGTGTGAAAAATGACATCTATGGGAGATGGAGAATTATGGGAGACAGATTTTTGGGAGCCTGAGGTTTATGGGAGCCTCACCCTGTCGATCTGCCGCATCCTCTGCTTCCTCCTCCGGCGTTTGTGCTTTCGGATGAGCCGTGATGAGGTGCTCTGCTCCGTGGAGCTGCTCAGCCTGGGGGGGAAACACCAAAAAATCACCCCTGGGAAGCTCCAAAAGGGCCCTCAATGCTCATTTTTGGGAAGCCTTGCAGAATTTTGGGGATTCCTGTTGTTATTTTCTTCCACTGCTACCAAGAATTCAAGGCTTGATATGATTCTTTGAAGAAATCATATAAAAATTTATAATGGAGAACGGTGAATATGATTTATCATCACATCTCATGATGGTTTTTTATTTTGCTGTGGGGGTTCCAAGGTGCCTCAGTGGGGAAAAAAAAAGGAAATGAATGGAAAATGAAAAAAGAAAATTTAAAAAATAGGACGGAGGGGAAAACGGGGGGGAAAAGAGAAGGTGAAATCAGAAAAGGCCTGAGAGGAGATGGAAATTTGGGATGGGATGGGATGGGATGGGATGGGATGGGATGGGATGGGATGGGATGGGATGGGATGG
>JANSVG010000730.1:71326-83253 GCA_025434525.1 Malurus alboscapulatus | reverse complement strand
TATCGGAACGGGGAGCGGCCCGGGGAATCGAACGCTGTAATCTGAGAGGGGGGATATCGCGATATTGTCGTGATAGTGATGGGATATTGGGATATTCCTGGTGCGGGGAGCGGCCCGGGGAACCGAACGCTGTCACCTGAGGGGGGATATCGCGACAATATCGTGATAGTGACAAGGATATTGGGATATTATCGCGATAGTGATGGGATATCGGGATAGTGATAGGGTATTGGGATATTGATGGGATATCGGGATATTCCCGGTGCGGGGAGCGGCCCGGGGAACCGAACGCGGTCACCTGGGCAGGGGATATCGTGATATTGTCGTGATATTATCGCGATAGTGATGGGATATCGGAACGGGGAACGGCCCGGGGACTCGAACGCTGTCACCTGGGAGGGGGATATCGCGATAGTGTCGGGATATTATTGCGATAGTGATGGGGTATTGTGATAGTAGTGGGACTATTGGGATATTCCCGGTACGGGGAGTGGCCCGGGGACTGGAACACGGTCACCTGGGAGGGGGGATATCGTGATAGTGTCGTGATAGTGATGGGATATCGGGATATTCCTGGAACAGGGAGCGGCCCGGGGAAGCGAACGCGGTCACCTGGGGCAGGGGATATCGCAATAGTGTCGTGATAGGGATGGGGTATTGATTGGATATCGGGATATTCCCGGTGCGGGGAGAGGCCCGGGGAATCGAACGCCGTCACCTGAGAGGGGGATATCGCGATATTATCGTGATATTATCGCGATAGTAATGGGGTATCGGGATATTCCTGGTGCAGGGAGTGGCCCACAGACTCGAAGGCGGTCACCTGAGAGGGGGGATATCGCGATAGTGTCGTGATATTATTGCGATAGTGGTGGGATATCGGGATATTGATGGGCTATTGATGGGCTATTGATAGGATATTAATGGGATATTGATGGGATATTGATGGGAAATTGATGGGATATCGGGATATTCCCGGTACGGGGAGCGGCCCGGGGACTCGAACGCGGTCACCTGGTGGGGATATCACGACAGTATTGTGATATTATTGCGATAGTAATGGGATATCGGGATAGTGATGGGATATCAGGATATTCCCGGTGCGGGGAACAGCCCAGGGACTCAAAGGTGGTCACCTGAGGGGGGGATATCGCGATATTATCACAATAGTGATGGGGTATCGGGATATTCCTGGTGTGGGGAGCGGCCCAGGGACTCGAAGGCGGTCGCCTGGGGGGGGTATCGCGATAGTGATGGGGATATCCAGATAATATCACGATATTGCTGGTGATATCATGATATTTATGTGGATATCATGATATTGATGGGGATATCAGGATCATATCGCGATATTGATGGGGATACCACGATATTACTGGAGACATTTCCAGTTGGGGACCTTCCCAGTTTGGTGCCACCCCATTGGTGCCACCCCAATTTGTGGCCACCCCAATTTGGGGACACCCCGATTTGGGGACACCCCACTGGTGTCACCCCTTGGTGTCACCCCGCTGTCCCCACGCTCACCCTGAAGGCCAGGCTGCCGTTGGCGAAGGCTCCGGCCGGGTCGGTGTCCGGAGCCCCGCGGAGCTCGGCCRTCAGCGCCGTCCGGTTCAGGCTGCGGCCGAGGCTGGACCAGCGGAACTCGGACAGGTCATAGGGCGGGAACGGTGAATGGTCAGTGTCACCCAGATCAAAGAGCTGAGGGGACAAAGGGACACCCAAACGGTCAGTGTCACCCAGATCAAAGAGCTGAGGGGACAAAGGGACACCTGAACGGTCAGTGTCACCCAGATCAAAAAGCTGGGGGGACAAAGGGACACCCAAATGGTCAGTGTCACCGAGAGTGAAGAGCTGAGGGGACAGAGGGGACACCAGGAACAGCCAACGGTCAGTGTCACCGAGAGTGAAGAGCTGAGGGGACAAAGGGGACACCATGGGGACAGCGGGAATGGGAACGGGATGGGAATGAGAGTGGAATGGGATGGGAATGGGATTGATGGGATTTGGGATTTATTGTATTGGGATGGGATGGGATGGGATGGGATGGGATGGGATGGGATGGGATGGGATCAATGGGATGGGATGGGATGGGATGGGATGGGATGGGATGGGATGGGATGGGATGGGATCAATGGGAATGGGATTTATGGGATTGATGGGATGGGATCCATAGGATGAAAATGGGGTTTATGGGATGGGATTGGATGGAAATGGAACAGAAATGGGATGGGAATGAATGGGGACAAATGGGGATGGGACAGGAACGGGACAGTAATGGGGACGGGGACAGAGATGGATGGAAATGGGATGGGATGGGATGGGGACAGGTGGGGACAGGAATGGGACAGGAATGGGAGGGAAATGGGATGGGAATGGGATTGATGGGATTTATGAAATGGGATTTGGATTTATGGGATGGGATGGGATGGGATCAATGGGATGGAAATAGGATGGGATTGATGGGGTGGGATGGGATGGGATGGGATGGGATGGGATGGGATGGGATGGGATGGGATGGGAATGGGATGGGAATGGGATGGGATGTCAATGGGATTGATGGGATTTATGGGACTTATGGGATTGGTGGGATGGGATGGAAATGAAGGGAACAAATGGGAACAGGAACAGGAACGAGCCCAGCACCCCCATCCCCCCCAGCACCCCCAAATCCCCATTCCCCCATTCCCCCATACCCGGGTGAACACCACAGCCGCCGCATCCACCATGCTGTCACGCGGCTCGATCCACACGGCTCCGGCCGGGCTGGGGGACAGCAGGCGTGGCCAGTCCAGCCGCAGGACACTGCTGGGGCTACTGGTGGCCACCAGGAGCGCGGCCGGAGCCCCCAGGCTGCTCCAGATGTAGTGCAGGCTGTCCCGYGAGCCCACCGCCCGCACGTGCAGCACGTTCACCGACGAGCYGTTCCAGCCGGGGTTGTACTCCATCGACACCTAAGGGGTTTGGGATTTGGAATTTTTGGATTTTCGTGCATTCGTATTTTGTATTATTTATCTACTAAAAAAAATAAAAATGACCATTCTCCTATTTTTAAACAGAATTCCTGTCTAAGCGCAAATGCAAGGACACCTCGATACCTCACCGACGAACTGTTCCAGCCGGGGTTGTACTCCATGGACACCTACGGGGTGGGGTGGTTTTAGGGTTTTGGATTTTTGGATTTTTAGGCGTTTGGATTTTTTGGCTCGGTGTGTGGGAAGAACGGGATCGGTGTCCGGTCAGGACAATCCCGGTGTCCCTGGACTGTCCGGTGCTCCGTGCCCGTGACGGACTCGGCAGCGGTGCTGGGTTTGCGCAATGCGCTGAGTCAGCGATTCAGCACTGCCGGCTTTGGGGCGGCGGAGAGGAGCTTCCCTTCCCCTCCCCCATCCCATAAATCCCATCCCATCAATCCCATGGATCCCATCCCATCAATCCCATCAATCCCAAATCCCATCCCATAAATCAATCTCATAAATCCCATCCCACCCCATAAATCCCAAATCCCATCCCATTACACCCCATAAATCCTATTAATCTCCCACTCTCGGTTGGTTCGGTTCCCCTGATCCCGGTTCTTTTGGTTCCCCCAGTCCTGTTCCCGGTTCTTTCGGTTCCCYGGTCCCACTCCCAGTTTTTCGGTTCTCCCGCTCCCGTTTCTTTTGGTTCTCCTGGTCCCGGTTCTTTCGGTATCCCCAGTTCTCCCGATCCCGGTTCTCTCCGTATCCCCGGTCCCGGTTCTTTCAGTCCCGATCACGGTAATTTCGGTGCCCCCGATCCCAGTTGTTTCGGTTCCTCCGGCCCCAATCCCGATTCTTTCAGTTCTCCCGGTTCTGTTCCCGGTTCTTTCGGTTCCCCCGCTCCCGGATTTGGTTCCTCTGGACCTGCTCCCGGTCTTTTCGGTTCCCCTGATCCCGGTTCTTTCGGTGCCCCCGGTCTCGGTTCCCCGGTTCCACTCCAGGTTCTTTCGGTTCTCCCACTCCCGGTTATTTTGGTTCCCCTGTTCCCGGTTGTTTCGGTACCCCCGGTGCCGCTCCCGGTTCTTTTGATTCCCCTGGTCCCACTCCCGGTTCTTTCCGTTCCCCTGGCCCCGATCCCGGTTCTTTCGATCCCCCCGGTTCCCCCACTCCCGGTGTTTTCGGTTCCCCCGGTGCCGCTCCCGGTTCTTTCCGTTCCTCCGATTCCACCGCTCTCTCCACTCCCGGTCCCGGCTCTTTCAGTCCCGATCCCGCGTCTTTCGGTGCCCCCAATCCCCGTTATTTCGGTTCCCCCGGCACCACTCCCGGGTTCTTTCCGTTTCCCCGGTTCTGTTCCCGGTTCCCCCGGTGCTGCTCCCGGTTCTTTCGGTTCCCCGGTTCCGATCCCGTTTCTTTCGGTTCCCCCAACCCCGATCCCGGTTCTTTCGGTGCCCCCGGTCCCAATCCCGGTTCTTTCGGTTCCGATCCCGGTTCTCCCGGTTGTCCGGTGCCGTTCCGCCGTTCCCGCTCACCTTCCGCTCCTGCTCAGCCCCGGTTACCGCCAGCAGCGCCGCCAACAGCGCCAACCCCGCTCCGGCCGCCATGGCGGCACCGGAACCGAGCGGGCAGCGCCCCGCCCCAAACCCGCCCTAAAACCGATCGGGACCGCCCTAAACCCGAGCGGGACCGCCCTAAACCCGAGCTGGACCGCCCCGGTGAGAGCGGAACCGAGCGCGGCAGCGCCCCGCCCCAAAACCGCCCGGGWCCGCCCTAAACCCGAGCGGGACCGCCCTAAAACCGCCCCAAAACTGATCGGGACCGCCCCCGTGAGAGCGGAACAGAGCGCTGCAGCGCCCCACCCTAAAACCGAGCGGGACCGCCCTAAAACTGATCGGGACCGCCCCAAAACTGATCGGGACCGCCCTAAAACCGTCCCAAAACCGAGCGGGACCGCCCCCGTGAGAGCGGAACCGAGCGCGGCAGCGCCCCGCCCCAAACCCGAGCGGGGACCGCCCTAAAACCGATCGGGACAGCCCTAAAATCGAGTGGGACCGCCCTAAAACTGATCGGGACCGCCCCCGTGAGAGTGGAACCGCCCTAAAACCGAGCGGGACCCCTTAAAACCGGTTGAACTGGTTTTTACCRGAGTTGAACTGGTTTTGACTGGAGTTGAATTGGCTTTTATTGGGAGTTGAACTGGTTTAGACTGGAATGAACTGKTTTTTACTGGACAATAACTGGTTTTCCACTGGAGTTGAACTGGTTTTCACTGGAATGAACTGGTTTTTACTGGACATGAACTGGTTTTGACTGGAATGAACTGGTTTTTATTGGATATAGAACTGGTTTTTACTGAAATGAACTGGTTTTCCAAAAAACAAAAAAAAATTTCGGGACTTCAACCTGGAATCTCGGGGAACGAGGGAAGGGGGAGATGATGGAGGAAAAAAATCGCGGAGAAAAGGAAAATGGGGATGTGAGAGCCAAAAAAAATGATTAAAAATGACAGGGATTGGGTCCTGGAAGGGAAAAGGATGCTAAAAGAAAAGAGAAACCTGCCAGGACTCAAAGCAGGAATCCAAAAGGGGGAAATGGTGGAGGAGAAATGAACTGAGGGATGTCACATTCATCAGAAAAATCATTTCCTTAGAAAAAATGATTAAAAATATCAGGGATTGGGTCCTGGAAGGGCAAAAGAAGGCAGAAAGAAAAGTGCCACCTGCCTGGAGATCATCTCTGCCGGGACTCGAACCTGAAATCCAAAAGGGGGAGAGATGATGGAGGAAAAAATCACAGAAAAAGGAGAACAGGGATGTCAAATCCATCAGAAAAATGATTAAAAATGCCACAGATTGGGTCCTGGAAGGGGAAAAGGATGCTGAAATAAAAGAGACACCTGCCAGGACTCAAAGCAGGAATCCAGAAGGGGGAAATGGTGGAGGAGAAATACCCAGAAAAGGGAAAATGGGGATGTCACCGTCAGAAAAATAATTTCCTTAGAAAATGCCATTATAATCATCAGGGATTGGGTCCTGGAAGGGGAAAAGGATGCTAAAAGAAAAGAGACAGCTGCCAGGACTCGAACCTGAAATCCAGAAGGGGGAAATGATGGAGGAAAAATGAGCACAGAAAAGAGCAGGGGGATGACAGATCCATCAGAAAAATTATTTAATCAGAAAAAATCATTATAAATATCAGGGATTGGGTCCTGGAAGGGAAAAAGGATGCTAAAAAAAAGAGACAGCTGCCAGGACTTGAACCAGGAATCTCGGGGAACGAGAGAAGGGGGAGATAATGGAGGAAAAAATCACGAGAAAAGAATAGGGATGTGAGATCCAAAAAAACCATTAAAAATGACGGGGATCGGGTCCTGGAAGGRAAAAGGATGCTAAAAGAAAAGAGACAGCTGCCAGGATTCAAACCCGGAACCTCAGGGAATGAGAGAACAGGGAGATGATGGAGGGGAAATGAACAGGAGAATGTCAGAAAAATCATTTATAGAGAAAAATGATTAAAAATGACAAGGATTGGGTCCTGGAAGGGAAAAGGATGCTGAAAGAAAAGAGCCACCTGCCTGGAGATCATCTCTGCCGGGACTCGAACCCGGAACCTCTGGATTAGAAGTCCAGCGCGCTCGTCCATTGCGCCACAGAGACCTCACCGTGAGGGGAGCGGCGGCTCCAGAACTGAAAAATCCGGGGGTTTTTTCCTCCTCCTCCTCCTGAAAATAAAATAAAAAAAAAATTAATAAAATAATTCAAAATCATCCGGGATTTGCTGGGAAAGAGGGAAAAAAAAAATCAGGTTTTGTTTGTGATTGGGGATTTTTGGAGAGTTTTATGGGAAAGGGGGATTTGTTTTGGTTCCTTTTTTTTGTTTTTGTTTTTGTTGGTGGTGATTTCGGAGCTGAGGGATAAAGAGGAAAGAGGATTTGGCTGGAGGGAGGAGAATGGGGAGGGGATGGGGGAAATAATAGGAAAAAGGGAAAAATAATAGAAAAAAGGGAAAAAATAATAGAAAAAAGGAAAAAATAACAGAAAAAAGGGGAAAGAATAACAGAAAAAAGGGAAAAAATAGGGTTGGGTGGAGAGGAAAAGGGTTGGGGTGGATAAAAAAAATGGTTGGGAAAAAACCTCCCAAAAAAATTGTCAGGGTGGATGAAAAAAAAATGGATGGGATGGAAAATTAATAATATAATATAATAAATTTGGAACTAGAATGAAATAAATTTATTGCTAAATTTATAATTAAAGTAATTTTTACAATGGTTATCATTATTTATTTTACCTTATTATATTAATATTATTCGTATTAATAAAAGTTCTTTTTTTTGTTGTATCTTTTTACGGCACAAATTTCAAAATGTGGAGAAAAGTTCATTTACGGAGCTGATTTATGAATAATTAATCAAATTCCCTTGTGGGGAGAATTAGACTCGAATTTTGTAACTAAAATTAGTTATATATGTTTAATATTTAAATGTATAATCAATAATATAATAAATTTATCATTAAATAAATTTATTTATTTAAATTAATTTATTGTTTAAATTAATTTATTATTTAAATTAATTTAAATTTATTTTTTAAATTAAATTAATTATTATTAATTTTTCAAAACAGCCGCTGACCTGTTAAAAATTGATCAAACTCTGTCATGGAGGGAGCAAATGGAATCCCAAAAAWTTTCCAAAAATTTCCCCAAAATTCCCCAAAAATCCCAAAAATCGGCACAAATTTCAGGCCATTTTTGGGTCCCAAAGGTGCCCTGAATTCCCGTGAAAATGGATTCAGGAATTGCAAGGAATTCCCTGAAAAAAGGAAATTAATTTCAGACCGAGGAACTGAATTTCAAGAATTTAAATTCSTGAATTAAATTCTGTAATTTCAGGAATTTAAATTCGAATTTTACCCAAATGAACCCTGAATTCATGTGGAAGGAGATTCAGGAATTGCAACGCAAGGAGAGGAATTCCCTGGAAAAAAGGAATTTAATTTCAGGCTGAGGAATTGAATTTCAAAAATTTACATTCCTGAATTAAATTCCTTCATTTCAAGAATTTAAATTTGAATTTTACCCAAATGTACCTGAATTCCTGTGAAAATGGATTCAGGAATTGCAATCCAAGGAGAGGAATTCCCTGAAAAAAAGAGGAATTTCATCCCAAAAATATCTCAGAGAGAAAAATTTTGTCCAAAATCCCTCATGGGGATGAATTTCTTCCCCAAAATCCCTCACAGAGAACAATTTTATCCCAAAAATCACTCAAATTTCACCCCAAAATCCTTCTCAAAGATGAATTTCTTCCCAAAAATCCCTCACAGGGTGGAATTTTTCTTCAAAATCCCTCAAAATGAGGAATTTCTTCCCCAAAAATCCCTCACATGGAGGATTTTCTCCCCAAAAATCCCTCTCAGAGTCCATTTTTGTCCCAAAAATCACTCCCAAAGATGAATTTCTTCCCCAAAATCCCTCACAGAGAACAATTTTGTCCCAAAAATCACTCAAATTTCACCCCAAAATCCCTCATGGAGATGAATTTCTTCCCAAAAATCGCTCAAAATAAGGAATTTCTTCCCCAAAATCCCTCATGGGGACAATTTTTTCCCCAAAATCCCTCACAGGGAAGAATTTTAACCCTAAAATCCCTCACAGGGTGGAATTTCGACCCCAAAATCCCTCACAGGGTGAAATTTCGACCCCAAAATCCCTCTCAGAGATGAATTTATTCCCAAAATCCCACTTAGAGATGATTTTTTTCCCCAAAATCCCTCAAAAGTTGGAATTTCTTCCCAAAATCCCGCCTAAACCTCCCCTCCCCTCAGCTCAAACCCCTTTGTCCCAAACTCCCTCTCCAAACCCCTTCGAACTCGGGAAAAAAAACCCTTTCCAACCCCTACCACCTTCCAATCTCACCATTTTCACCTTCTGCTTAAAAAAAAACTTTAAAATTTAAAAAAAATCCCCTCACTCGGGGCGTTTTTATGGTGTCCCCCCCTCACGAAGGCCGCGCCTCACCCTGAGGGTTCGCTGCTCCGCCGGAAAAACTTTCAGCGCTTTTTTCACGGTATTTCTTCCTGGTATTTTTCTGCCGGTGCTTATTTTTAATCTTATTTTCATTATTTATTTGTTTCCCGGTGTTTTTACCAGAGCCAGGACGGTGATTCCGAAGTTTCTGAAGTGCTCCAGGCCCGGCCCCTCACGACTTCCCGCTGCTTTCCGGCGCTTTTTTATGATGTTTCTTCCCGGTATTTGTTTGCCGGTGCTTATTTTAAATTTTATTTTCATTATTTATTTGTTTCCCGGTGTTTTTACCAGAGCAGGACGAGTGCTCCAAAGTTCCGAGGTGCTCCAGGCCCGGCCCCTCACAGTTTGCCGCTGCTTTCCGGCGCTTTTTTTCACGGTGTTTCTTCCCGATATTTCTTTGCCGGTGCTTATTTTTAATTTTATTTTCATTATTTATTTGTTTCCCAGTGTTTTTACCGGAGCAGGACAGGAGTTCCAAAGTTTCGGAAGTGCTCCAGGCCCGGCCCCTCACGGCTTCCCGCTGCTTTCCGGCGCTTCTTTCCAGTGCTCATTCTTGGTATTTTTTTTTGCCGGTGATTGTTTTTAATGGTTTTTTTTTTCCCCCGGTATTTATTTGTTTCCCGGTGTTTACCGGAGCAGGACGGGTGTTCCGAAGTTCCGGGGTGCTCCAGGCCCGGCCCGACCCTGCCCCGGTCCCGGTTCCCGGTCCTGCCGCTCTCCCRTCCCGGTCCCGGTTCCCGGTTTTACCTCTGTCCTGGCCCGGTTCCCGGCTTGTCCCGGTTCCCGGCCGGTCCMTGTTCCCGTCTCCTGTTCCCGGTCCTGCCCGTCCCGGTTCGTCCCGGTTCCCGGTCTTGCCCCTCTCAGCCCGGTTCCCGTCTCCTGTTCCGGCCTTGGTCCTGCCCCTTTCCTGTCCCGGTTCCTTTCCCGTCCCGGTTCCTCTCCTGTCCCGGTTCCCGTCCTTTCTCCCGGTTCCTGGCCCCTCCCGGTTCCCGGTCCTGCCCCTCTCCGGTCCCGGTCCCGGTCCCGGTTCCTTTCCCGGCCCGTCCCGGTTCCCGTCCCCTGTTCCCGTCCCCTCTCCCGGTTCCCGTCCCCTGTTCCCGGTCCTGCCCCTCTCTCAGCCCGGTTCGCGTCCCAGTTCCCGGTTCCCGGCCCGGTCCTGCCCCTCTCCCGATCCCGGTCCTGCCCCTCTCCCGGTCCCGGTCCTGCCCCTCTCCCGGTCCCGGTCCTGCCCCTCTCTGAGCCCGGTTCCCGGTTCCCAGCCCGGTCCTGCCCCTCTCTCGTCCCGGTTCCTCTCCCGTCCCAGTTCCCGGTGCTGCCCCTCTCTGGTCTCGGTTCCCGTCCCGGTTCCCGTCCTTTCTCCCGGTTCCTGGCCCCTCCCGGTTCCCGGTCCTGCCCCTCTCCGGTCCCGGTCCCGGTTCCTTTCCCGTCCCGGTTCCCAGCGCGGTTCCCTGCCCCTCTCCCGTCCCGCTTCCCGGTTCTCATCCCGGTTCCCGGTCCTGCCTCTCTCCGGTCCCGGCTCCGGTTCCTCTTTTGTCCCGGTTCCCGGTTCCCGTCCTTTGTCCCGGCCCCGTCCCGTCCCGTCCGCTCCCGCCCCCGCTCTCTGCCCTGCCCTTTCCGCCCGGGCCGGTCGGGTTTCCATGGGGACCGGAGGGGACAGGAGGGGACAGGGACAGGAGAGGGACAGGGACAGGAATGGGGATGGGGACAGGGACGGGAACGGGGATGGGAACGGGATGGGGACAGGGATGGGGACAGGAGGGGATGGGGACAGGAATGGGACAGGGATGGGGACAGGAATGAGGACAGGGACAGGGACATGAGGGGACAGGGACAGGAATGAGGACAGGGACAGGGACGGGGTCAGGAACGGGAGAGAGGACAAGAACGGGGACAAGGACAGGAGGGGACAGGGATGAGGACAGGGACGGGGATGGGGATGGGGATGGGGATGGGAAGGGGGACGGGGACAGGGATAGGAATGGGATGGGAATGGGATAGGGACAGGGATGGGGACAGGGATGAGAATGGGGGCAGGAGGGGACAGGGACAGGAACGGGGATGGGGATAGGGATGGCACAGGGGACAGGAACAGGGACAGGAATGAGGACAGGGACAGGACAGGGACAGGGACGGGGTCAGGAATGGGAGAGAGGACAAGAACGGGGACAGGGACAGGAGGGGATGGGGACGGGGGTGGAAAGGGGGATGGGGACAGGGACAGGAACGGGAGTGGGACGGGAACGGGGATGGGATGGGGCAGGGACAGGGACAAATGGGGATGGGATGGGAATGGAGATGGGGACAGGAATGGGACAGGGATGGGGATGGGGACAGGAACGGGGACAAGCGGGGAACGGAGCCCCTTCCCCAGCTGAACAGCACCCGGAGCCACTGGGAGATACTGGGATCCACTGGGATCCACTCAGGGATACTGGGACTCACTTGTATCAACTGGGATCCACTGGGAGATACTGGGATCCACTGGGATCCACTCAGGGATACTGGGACCCACTGGTATCAACTGGGATCCACCGGGAGATACTGGGACTCACTGGAATCCATTGGGACCCCCTGGGAGCCACTGGGATCCAATGAGACCTACTGGGATTTTGACGATTCTGAGCCATTGAATTTTGGAGATTTTCAAAGGATCAATTAATGGGATTTTTAACCCACTTTGGTAGTGATTTTTGGGTGGATAAATCCGATTTTGATGATTCTGAGCCGTTGAATTTCCAATTTCATTTCCGACTTTATTTCTCGATTTCTTTTCTCGATTTCATTCCCGATTTCATTTCTCGATTTTATTCCCCAAAATCTGCCCCAAAAAGAATGGGAATGGGAACCACAATAAACAAAAAAAAACACCTGAAAAAACCCCAAAAGTGAAAAATTGTGGGAATGGGAACCATGGGAAAAAGAAAAAAAAAACAAAAAAAAAAA
>JANSVG010000728.1:80994-91123 GCA_025434525.1 Malurus alboscapulatus | reverse complement strand
TCTCCCGGAGCTGCAGCCTCCTGGCACAGGAGCTCTCCTGGGAGTGGCACCCCCGGGCTCTTGGCCCCTTTTATCCCCTCCTGGGCAGGGCGCGGCCCCGAGCGTCACAAGGGGCTCTGGGCACACGCAGCCCCCGCGTCACAAAGGAGCCGGAACGCGCTGCTGTCCCCACGGGCCACTGCCCAGCACCCCGAGGACAGCGGGGGAGGGATGGGGGGCTCAGAACCAGCTGCAAAGCGGCTGGAAACGGCTGCGACAGGAGTGTGTCCACCTGTGAGGGTGGGGCGGCCCTGGTACAGGGTGCCCACAGAGCCTGTGGCTGCCCCTGGATTCCTGGAAGTTTCCAAAACTTCCAGATGAGGATGGGGCTTGGTGCACCCTGGGATAGTGGARGGATGTGCCTCTGGATGGGCTTTAAGGTCCCTTCCACCCCAAACCAATGTGGGATTCTTTTATTCTGTATAATTTCACTTAATTAGTTGAGGAGGGCTTTGCTGGTATGAATCATCAGAAGMAGAGCTCCAAGTTTTAAATATTTTTCTAAATCTGCTAGGGAAGCTCTTGCAAGTGTGGTCGATATCCCTCATGGATGTTTAGGAAATTCAGGGCTTAATTGACAGCTCATGAAATTTCATGGCAGTAACAAAAAGGGGAACTGTTATACATAAGGTGCAGCCTCATCCAAAAATATTTATTTGGCAAATAACTGCTATAGAAATAGCTTTGTTTGTCCTTGGGCTAACCCAGCTGGGCTCCTGGTGGCTTTGTGCCGGACAGGAGCTGTGACTTTTTCAGACTGGACAAGTGTGGCGAGGTCACTGCCTGTGAAACCTGGGAGCCATTTGTTCTCTGCCTCTTTGGGCTGAGGAAAGAAGCAGCAAGGGATTTTAGAGAGGTTTGTGGAGATATGGAGGGCAGTTTGAGCTGACCATGTGTAGGGAGTCTCAGAGTTTTATCCTGGTACCTGACCTTTCCTCTCTCTGGTTCCTGGCAAAAAGTCCTTCCCTGCTGTGCCCCGGTTGGCTGTGCTCCCCAAAGCCCTTCCAGCACTCAAGGGAAGAGTGCAGAGTAAAATGATGTATCAGGCTTGGTAGAAGGTTTCATCCTGGGACACTGACATATTAAAGCATCAGAAAGGGTAACAACTTCCTGGTACACACTTTCAATAAGAGAGCTTTGCTAAGGGGAGGAAAAATGGAAGAAGAACAAATAGCAACCCTTCCCTCTGGCCCAGAAAATGGCCTTGTTTCCTGCTCCCAGGAGACTGAAAATGATGATTAATAACTGGCAAACCTGCTGTCYCTTCAATAGGTTGTGAGTTTATGCAGCAATGCTGGGTTTTATATTGKCTTTAACCCCAAATTAATTTGCAGCCTTCTGACACTGGAATGTGGCAGAGGGCAGAGTGACTCAGGACAGATTATGGTCAAAAGTGAATGGAAATCCTGTGTTCAGCTACAGCTGGAGGGATGTAGAGAAGAGGAATAAATATATCTGAGATAAAATTTGCACCAGGGTACTGGAGCTAGTATCATGAAACCTCATTAAGGGTTTGAAATCCAGATTGTATTCCAGGGGATTTGAGCTCATATCCTAATAATACACACTTGGAAAGCATTCAGGCTTTAATATGGGATAACACTGACTTTGTGTGCCCTGAGCTTTCCATACAGTTTCCCTACAGTGGATCTAGAGGAGACACTTCCCCTGTAAGGATGTTTCCTTACAGGATAGAACCTGGAATAGCTTTGTGCCTGAAGTGACTTGTTCCTGTGGATGTCTGTGGAAGCCAGGATGCACTTGCACCTCTGGAAAAACAAAAACACTTATTTTAATGCCAAGAGCCTTAACTGAAGTTAAAACATCCTTAGCTGCAAAGCCAGASTGATAATTTCTGAGGATTTGTCATTTAGCTTTGAGTCATGGGCCTATGCAAAGACTGAAATACAGCAGGAATTGTGGCTGTTCCAAAGCCAAGCACAGAGGGAAGAGCTGGCAGGATGAGGACAGTGAAGGCTGTGGCGCAGCACAGATTTGAATATTCATGAGGCCTTTCCATAGGCAGTGGGTCAGCTCCTTTCCTTTCCTTTGAGACTATATCTTTGAATTATCCGGATGGAAAGAGAATGGCCCCTTCCAAATCCATTGACTTTTACATCAGCCATAATTTGAGATTGCCTCTCTGGGGATCACTTACCTTGGGGAGCAGAGAATTTCAGAAAGACAGTTTAATGTGCAGTGGGATTGCCACAGCTGCACTCTTTCTGTTGCAAGAGGGATTTTAGAGCTGATTTCAGTGTAGGGTGAACATAAAAGCTTCTCAGTGCTGGTTAACCTTTTTTGGGGGAGTGATTCTATTAATAAGTTGTTTTGGTTTRCATCATTTCACACTCCATTCTTTTTGTTTTGCTTGCTGATCTTCTCTGCTGTTTGTCCTTGGTTTTGGTTTATTTAGTTTCAGTTCTATTTATTAGATATGTTTTTTACACAAGAAGAGAATTGTGACAGCTCATTTAAAAAAATGGAGTTTTGATGAACCTGAGGGTAAGTTTGTCTGAAAGCTCCTCTGCACTAAGTCTGCTCCTGTTGATTTAAGTTGCCTTTCAGGGAAGTCCATGACTAATCAGCTTTGAGCACATACACATGGCATTTATGTRCCTACCCCTGATATTAAGCTCTGTTTCTAGGAACCTGTAGATTATTTCTAATTATTTTATAATTACAGCCCTGGATGCAGAAATGGAGCCTCCTCGCCTGTGCTAGCAGTGGAAGGAGAGCTTTCCCTTGCAGTCACTTGCACATGCAGAGCCATTCTGAGTCAATTGGTTTTATTRTTACTGTGCTCTTCACACTCATATGCCTCAAATTGGACTGCAGCCATTAGAATTTATCTGCTGTATCGAGGCAATCAAATGACAAGGAGTGGTAGTCATTGAGGATGGATTACTTTGAATCTCAGTATAATTATTTGCCTTTAGAAATATGGGGAGACATTCAAGCCAAGGTGGGATACTTCAGGTTTTAATTAATAGTTCCAGAATGCTATTATTAACTTTTCTTTGAACTTCTTTCATTAACTAAAGATTATAGCTATAGGTCGAATACATAAAGGGAAGGATGCAAACAGGGTATGAGGAAGTCTGTCAAAGAAAAGGATTTTCTAACTTTTCCAGAAAAAGGAAAAATGCAGTCCTCTTGATCAGGTTTCTGGATTTTAATGCTAGGACTCTGACATGATTCAAAGCAGGTAATTTCTTCCAATCAGTAAAGCATTACCACTTAGAGGGCAGAAAACAGAAAARCTTGTGAAATGACAGAAAGATACTGGACCATATAAATTGATTTTTACTTGTGAGTGTATAATTTTAATCAAGTAATTAGTTTGGACTCTATAATTTTGAATGTTTGAATGTTTTCTTGGGTGAACATTAGAAATCTACCTTTGAAAAAGGAAATGGATTTTAACAAGTGAATATTTGATCTTACAGGGTACTTGATTTGACTGTACAGATAAAATTCTGAATCTTCTCCATGTGTAACGTGTAACTTCAAGAACTTGGATTATGGCAGACAGCTTTCTGATTCAGAGGAGTGGTTCCTGACAGAGGCACCAACAGGTGACAGGGCTGACGATTGTTCTAAACCAGCCTGGGGACATCTGACATCAGTCACTTTGTGCCATAAAAGCCCAGCCCCACTTTTTAGTGGGAGAATCTTCTGACACCCCCCTTCTGGGAGTGTGTGAAAATTCCTCCCTGGCATGGGGACACCSTCATGGTCATTCCTTGAGGGTGAGGAAAGAGATTTGGTCACCGGGATGGGTGAGTGACATCAATCCTGGTGATTGATAATAACTTAATAACTTGATAACTTAATAACTGTTTTTCTGACTTTAATATGATTGCTTCAATAAATAATGCACTGTGTTAGTTATAGCTGCCTGTGCTATGTAAATAACTCTGATTAAGATTTCTCAATGTAATCATTATCACCATGTTTTAAAATAAATTATTTATTTAATTGATATAAATGCATTTGGTGTCCCATCCTTAATCCTGCAGGACAATTSTATGAGCCTTGAATGCACCTGTATGCTCTTTTAGACAAATGTGGGACCAGGACTGGATCCAGCTGCTCCCAGAGTGTTCTCTGAGAAGAGAACAGGGGGGGTCCCTTCCGCAGCTTGTGATGGAAGGATCTCCCCAAAAAACCTTGTCTGAAGCTTCCATCCTTTGTACTACTAAGATAGTAGCAGTAGTAGTAATAACACTATTCTAAGACAACAGTCTTCTGCAGATTAATTTGGGTTAACAATCCTATTTTACTATAGGACTTTTTTTGTAACCCAAATTTGTAACCTTGCTTACAACTGGGAAGCMTGGATATGGATGGTCCTGCACTCTCCTCTTTTGGGATGGTTTTCATCCCTCGGCTCAGCCCTCCAGGAGGTGCCCGAGGTGGGAAGGGGGATGCTGGGTTGGAAATATCCTCAGGCTGTTGCACTGCTCCCAGTTCCCTGCACATGCAAATGCAGTGAGCTGGGTATTGAACCCTTTGCTGCATACCTGGCTCCTTAAAAATCACTCAGGGACACCCAGGCCATGAGCCTTTGCTGCTGGAAGGAATTCCACTGGTTTGCTAGGGATGAGCCATCATTGCAGGCCTTTATGCCTCTGTGGCAGCTGTACCTTCTGTGCACAGTTGGCTGCCTGGCTGCACGGGCTCTTCCACATTGCTCTGCTCCGATTTGCCCTATTTCATTTTTATTTTATCCTTTTACTTCCTTCTGATTCAAGTGGAGAGTTCAACTGATAACCAATTTTTCTGTAGTGCTGGTTATATTATGTCAGTAAGTGGGAACAGCACAGCCTCTCTGCTTTCACTCAATGGGAAGTGACATCCTGCTGATTAAAATTTATTGCTAATATGCTTTGATGAATGTTTCAGAGTCTGTTATTGGTTTAGTTTTTTTCATTGCTGGATGCTTTCTATTTCTGTTTCATCAATTCTATTTCCTCCAATTGTTTTAGACATAATGTATGATGCTAATAATGTGTCAGCTTCCAAAATCAGGAGCATAAAATGATATTTCTGCTGAAAACTGCGGTGAGAGGGAGAGTGATTTATAATGTTCTTTAAAATTTGCAATTACATTTGTTGATCGAGATGCCTGTCACATGCATAAAAATAGGGGAAGATGTTTGAATTTCCTGTTTCAAATTGTTTAATATGAAGTCATAATTTATAGATGGAAAGCAGGTTTATTATGTAAGCAAGCCACCTGTGATCAGAAGGACTATTTGCTTCCCAGCACCTCTTCAATCCTCCTTTAAGCTTCCAGCACTCCTTGAGAAGACTTTCATGGAAGTTTTATGCCTGTTCAGTCCATTAATCTCTGCTCATTTTTTTTCTCTTCATTCAATAATGCCACGGTCCAGCTCCCCATGTGGAATCACTCATTTTTCTTGCACAGATCCGGGTCATGTATTTCACATGATCACTTCAAGTCCATTTTCGTGATAACATTTTGTAATGGCACCCACCTTGTGTTGAATTAAAGGACTCAGGGAAGTTCAGCTGTTGGCTGAGGTAAGAAAAAGATATATATGTAGGATGGTGTAAAGTAATTCTTGCCTCTTTTCACCCTGGCTGCAAATGTTTTGGTCCTCGAGGCCCTTTTTAACAAGGCACTTTAGTGTATTATTACCTTTACCCCCCACATTTCATCTCATCCATCTTCCACGTGCTTCCATTTCCTCCCTGTTGACTGCCATTCCTCCAAACTGCTCCTGGAATTTGACTCCAGAAGGCTTTTGGGAGAAGAGAATTCCTGATGGAGCAATTCCTCTGCTGAGCAGGTGCATGGTCACTCTGTGGCTGTGCTATTCCATACGTATTTATTCTCAGCCATGTTTTTCCAGCTCCGTCACTGCCAGCTGATTGCTTCTTCCCTATTTTCACCTTTATTCAAAGGATAAACACTTTGGATCAATTGTCACCATCTGCACTATTTAAAAATTTCCCTCATTGTGTCCAAATTAGACTTTTTTTGGTTCCTTCCCCCCATTTTTCTGCTTTGTTTGCCTTTTGACTGTCAGCTGTCTCCCAGTATAGATAAATCTGCCAGTTATCTTAATATAATTGTTCCTCAGTCTCCCAAGCCCTTTAGAAAAATATTAAAGAATAGGAATGATAACCACAATTCCCTCATTTCTACAGAGGGTGCCAACTTGGCATCCTCYTCCTTCTCCTCCTCCTCTTTTGTTTACATTCAATTAGTCAGGTTTCGGATCTGTCCAGTCCAATTTGAATTAACATTTCAATTATTTTTCATGGAAAAAGAAAGCAAATGCTTCATTAAATTACTCTCTTTGTTAAAATAGCCGTCAACATCTGTAAAGAAACTTTCCAACATGATGTTTTATAACAGAACTGGTTTTGCACAAAATAGCACAAACAATCTTGAAATTTTTTATTCTGTTTTTTTTATTCTGTTTTTTTTTTATTCTGTTGCCTTTTAAATTGTCAGATTTTTATGTCTTCTCTATGAGGGGATGAGAAACTGACCTGAGAGCTAGAAGGCCTCATGTTTCTCGAGAGAATTTCGGTGATTTTGTAGGGAAATGGAGCATTTGGATCCCTCTGAAATCACAAATCACAAAGACACAACRAAAAGATCATCCCCATGCCCCAAGATATTGGCACAAAAAGTTCCCACTGATGGAGAGGATGGGTGTTGAGGGCAGGAATCTGCCTGGAATTGTTCTCAATTGCCTCCAGGGTAACTCAGGGATTAGTTACTCAGGGATCAGCTGCTCAGTGAGTAACTCCTTTGTAACTCTGCCAGGAATATCCCAGTTTCTGCAGAACATGGATGCTGTCACTGCAATTTCGGTGCTTTTGCTGGATCCTTTGATTTATGAACTCTTCCTTTCTTTAGGAAGGATTTAGTCACCTAAACATGAGTCTGATATTGAAGGATGTGCATAACTCATATCCACAGACAAAGAAGTTCTTAAATTTCCCTTAACTCCCCCAAGACTGTGGGTAACTGACTCCGGGGCTACTCTTCACTTTCGTGCTTAAACTTTATGGTTCAAGGTTTTTCAACCTTCTTGGCTCTGATTAATCACTCAGAAAGAAAAAAAAGGTCAGATTTTCTTTTTTCTTTCCATTCCCTCACCAGGTATTTCAATGTAAATATATTTTTCTCCTGGCCCATTTGCCAAGAAAGGACCTGGTAAAGCAATGTCAGAGTAATGGCTCTGCTCCTGCAGTTGCAGAGTAGACTCCTAATTATGGCATGAAGACATTTTATAACAAAGACATTAAAAAATCCTGTTTTTATTAGCTGTTCACAGGCCTGCTATAATTAATTCTACCCTGGGAAGTTTGCCTTCAGTTCATTTGAACACATCTACTCTTAACCTTGATGACCGAGTAATTTCTTATAAGCTCAGTCATGGATTAACGTTGAAAAGATGTAGGTGACCTTTTTTTATTTTTWAAAAAAAWTTTTTAAGCCCTGCAGCCACCTACCTTGTGAATATATTAACTGGAAAGCCATTTCATCAGTGCTGCAAGACTTAAGTACTTACAGGTTGATCCCAGCTGTGTAAGATGCTGAGAACTGCTAGGGTAATGTGAAATATTGATTAATACAATAATAAGCTTTATCTTGGACTCAATCTGTGATTTAAATTGTGTGTCACAGGGGCACAGCTACTTCCCCATGGGCTGCAGAAGAATCCCAGCTCCAGGGCCTTGCCCTGGGAGTCTGCAGGGCTGTTCCTCTCACATATCTTGAAATTTAAGCAATAATTTCTTATTATACTCCTGAATATTGCTTTTGGGTATTTTCACTTGTGCTGCTGGAATAGTGTTTACAGTCAGGGTTAAAAATCTGACTACACTTCCAATTCAAGATCTTCATAAGAGCAGTGCTTAGTTATAGAATTTGGAGTTAATATTAAAACTATGTGTGTTTTTCCATTTTTTAGGCCTCAGAGAGGCAGATCCGATCTCTCAGTGCCAGGAAAATGGAGCATTCCTAAAGGAAGCACCTGTTAGAGCCACTTCACGAGCCCTATATGCAGTTCTGCTTCTGCAGCGTGATTTTGTGCAGGTAATTTGGGACTGGCTTCTTCCATCCTTCCTTGTGAAACACCCAGGCATGACAAATAATTTTCACTTTCCACCCCTTAAAATTGGGATGATGACTCTTCACTCAGGTGTGCATRTGGCCTCCATGGAAAGGATGGAGGAGGCTGCCCTTTGTACAATTTGTTTCCTCTGGGTTTGCTCCATGCCTTGTGAGGGGGTGAAGGGAGGAGGAGGAGCACAGCTCTTTTGTAGACTCTTCACCTCAAATTTACCCTCCMAACCTGGTTTGAAACCTCAAGTTTTAATGGCTTGTGTGAGCCTCTGATGGATTTCAGGTCGAGTGAAAGGAGTAGGAGCAGCAGCAGAAATGTAGTGGTGCTACATGGGTTTCCTGCTTTGTGTTTTTGAGGAWTTTTTTTGATAATTTGCTTTTGCACTTTAGTATTTTCCTTTTAAAATGCCCTGCTGTTTATTATGCAAGGACGTTGTTGTGTATCGTGGCATGAGTAGGACATTTACAAAATAACAGCAGAATTAAAGTGCTGGTTTGGAGACCAGACTGCAATCAGAATTTAAATTTGTGTGTGTCTCTTTTCTTTTCTTTAAAAAAACCCCAACAACCCAGACATGTCTTAACCTTCAGAAACTGTTAAAGCAACATGGGCTTGGATCAAAACAGAGACTTGAGCTCTGTTCTTAAATAACAGGCAAGTTCAGCCCTTGTTTACATGCATGAGACTTTTACTGACAATGATGAGCTTTAGAGCTTTAGGTGTTACTGGCAGGGAATACGTAATGAGCAGTGGAAAATAACTCACTTTTAAAAACACAGGCTTGAGATTGGTGCTGGGCTTAAGGAGGGGTTTAAAAACTCCCAYGGAAAAGGGCTCTGAAGGGGTGAATTGCTCAGGTGTCTGCTTGGGATACAGCCTGTCAGAAAGCTGCTGTCTCATGACACACATGGGACATCTGTTTGATGCCATTTGCCACATGGGATGTGCATATTCTCAGTGTCAGCCGTGCTGGGGTTAAGCAGGAGTGAGTGCTGAGATCAGCCCAGATCCAGGGATCCATCAGGACTGTGCATCCTCCCTTCCTCCCTGTAACCTGTGAAATTTCAAAGCAAAAGCAACAGTCAAAACAGAAAAGCTTTTTTTTTTTTTTTTTTGTACAAAACAGGATCTTTAAAGCTTTCCTTGTAGCCCTAAATGTGCTTTCTACTAATTTCTAAAAACAGATTGAGGCCATTTTAAAAGTCTCAGTGGGCCAGAATTTTGGTTAACCTGGCAAATAGTTTCCAGTAATGGGCAGCTTTTAGGAAATGGAGTGTTTAAGTCAGCAAATCCCATAAATTTGCATTTTCTTTTTTTTTTTGAAGGAGCAACATCCTGGACATTTCTTCTTATTAACTTTTTATTCTAGAAGCTTTACATAAAGCTCTTTGCCATAACTGTCCTTTCAAAGGAGCAGTCTGTGTTAAAACAATGACCTAGAGATAATCTGCTGCAAATCAGGGAATGTCATTATATCCAGGCAGATGTTCTGAGATCCTGCTGTGTCACCTGCACTGCATCTGAGGTGTCCTCTGTGCTCCACAGAACACCATTAAAAACCACCAAGCAATTAATCATAGCAAACAAGATTTAATATGCATGGTGGCATTAAGGGTTGGAATATTGCTAACAGCCTTCTGTGTTGGTTTTGTTTGGCCCAGTTTTTTGGAAGGGGGGGCCAAAAAGATGGCTCCTGTGGGAAGCTTCTGGAGGCTTCCACCATGTCCAGCAGAGTCAATCTCTGTTGGCTCTGAGGATGGTGGACATGCCACTGACCAAACCTGSGCCAATTGGAGATGGTGGTTACGCCTCTGTGAAGACATATTTAAGAAGAAATCAAAACAAAGGGAGCTCACAGTAGTKTTGCCAGTGGAGGAGGCTGAGAAATATGTGAGGGAATGTAGGCACCAAGGTGAGTGCAGGAGGGGGAGGAGCTGCTCCAGGCACTGGAGCTGGGATTCCTTTGCAGCCCA
>JANSVG010000728.1:45952-76710 GCA_025434525.1 Malurus alboscapulatus | reverse complement strand
TTTTTTTAATAATCTTACTATCATCACGGAAAGTTTATTGCCAATTAACTTTATGGGAAGGGATGACAGTGGTGGTAAGCCATTAATGAATACAGTCTGTATTTATGCAGAGGTGAGCAGAATTAATAGAACTTAACTTGCTTTTTAAGCTGGGCCATAGCCTTGTCCCTGGATATCAGACTGAGATAAACTGCTGGGATAAGAACYTGCATTTTGTTAAAAATCAGGACACATTTTCTTTTATTTATTAGAGTTAGTCATAAAACTCTTATTRGAAATAGCACATAAATGAGCTCCTTATCCATAAAACCATTGAAACATTACATTACATTTACTACCTGTGGTACACAATTAGGCTCCCATTCACTTGTAGAACCATTTCCTCCAGCCATTACTGATTTTGAGACAAGCTGGCTTTCTGTTAAAAAGTGGAAGTTTAAAATCTCTCTCTTTCTCTCTGTGCCCTGCTACTCAGAARGTGTTATTTCAGACAAATCTGCCAAAATAACCCCTTACCATGTTTATGAACTGTGTCACCATCTGTTGAACTGCTCTTCAATTATTTTCTCTTTGCATGGTGAAGTTATTTAGATAGTCTTTTGCTGGCATTCCTTAATAATAGTTTTAATTATAAATAAAATACTTACTGTATTAAACCATCTGCAATTAATGTGCAATACTAAAGATGATCAAGATCAGGCACATCAAAGTTATTCTTCACCACCTCCATTTACAAAATGAAGTCCAGTTTCAAAGGGAGGTTCCAGACTTGCCTTTAAGTTCAGTTATTATTTAATTAAGTTCAGTTATAATTTAATTTAATTTCACTTATTATTTAAGTTCAGAATATATGTGTTAATAATTTACTTAAATCCTTCATATATATATATATATATATATATATATATATATTTTATTGCAAGGCTTGAATTTCTCTAAGTTTAGTTTGGTGTTGAGATCTAATCATTCTCCAAGACTTGATACATTATCCTATGGTTTGTTTTCTTTCTCAAATGATTGCTTCCCTCACTTAATATCCGACTGAGCTCGATGTGACCACGAGAGGCAGCTGGAACTGTCCTGGAGCAGGCTGGGGAAAAGCTGACCATACCACMAACCCARTKAATTTTCTCCTCTGTAAAACTGGTSSAGCAGTTCTCACCTAGTGTGACTTCAATTTCAGAAGCCTGCAGATTGCAGGAGAATCTGGCTGTGGCCCCTCCTCAGAGKGAGGAAGATGAAATTCTTCACTGGCTTTTAATAGAAGAAAGAAAATTGAGATTTGACATCTCCAAGGTGGGTGAATTCATGGCAYAGCTAAAATTTCAGCTAATTGGAAATAATGGAGCCACAGGAGGGTGCTGTTAGCGTTTATTAACCTGCACAAACAGCTCTGCAGATGGTTTTAGGAGGATGAGAGGCTTGCAGAGCGTGTCCAGAGCTCTACGAGCTGCTGGAGATGCAGGGCACAAGWGATGTGAGGAGTGGCTGAGGGAGCTGGGAAAGGGGCTCAGCCTGGAGCAAAGGRGGATCAGGGGGGACCTTGTGGCTCTGCACAACTCCCTGACAGGAGGGGACAGCCGGGGGGGTCGGGCTGTGCTCCAGGGAACAGGGACAGGACAAGGGGAAACGGCCTCAGGCTGGGCCAGGGCAGGGGCAGGTTGGATATTGGGAAAATTTATTCATGGAAGGGTTGTCCAGCCTTGGCACAGCTGCCCAGGGCAGGGGAGGAGTCCCCATTCCTGGAGGGATTTAAAGCCATGTGGATGTGGCACTTGGGGACGTGGATCAGTGGTGGCCTTGGTGGAGCCAGTTGGACTGGATGTTCTTAGAGGTCTTTTCCAATCTAAACAGTTCTATGATTTGATGAAAATTTAAAAAATAAACCCAAACTAAGGTGCCCTTCAATTTACCTACCAGGTCTCTCTCCTGTTTGGTAATGAAGAATTTGGTCTCTTCTAAATCATGTTTCATTGCTGAAACTTGATACYTTCTGTAGTAGAAGGATCAAACTCTACCCAAATTCAGAAAATAATTAGTTTTTAGTATTTCAGTTTCATCTGGGTCATGTGCACCTTCACAGAACTGTGCCCAGCATGAATTTTGGTGCTCCTGTGTGTGTGATGGGATTTAATGCCCTGCACACACCTCACACTTTTGCTGCCACTTGCTTCAGAAAATCATTTGACTTTGGAGCGGATCCGGTCCTTGGTGAACTGTTCCTGCACTCTTYTTGCTTTCCCTGCTTTGAGTGTGGAAATTTCAGCTGGGGAGGAGGGAAGGTTGTTGGCTGAAACAATTATAACACAGTCATTAATTGGCCCAAATTAATCACTGTACTCAACACAGCAACCGAGCGCTCTTCCCTTTCTGCAGTGGTGAATGGGAAAATCTCAATAATCACCTTTCCTCTTACATGTGCAGGAATTTGAGAGCATTTGTAAAATTTTCATGCCAAAAGGGATTTCAGATTAAATAACAATCCTGGTGTACTTGTTATAGCATTTATGCATTTTATTCTCTGTAAATACCTTTTAAACTGCTTTATGAGCCTTCCTCACAGCAGGTGCCTGGTTCAGAAAGCCTGAGCAAATGAGGAGCTGGAATTACAYTTCCAAACATGACAGAGGAGAATATTCCATGAGTGCTTCCGTGAATAACGATGCAAATTTAGAAAATCTTAACAGGTTCCTGCCCTCAAATCTCTCCATATCTTTAGTTGGGTAAATGTTACTAAAAATGTGGCCTTAATCTTTTTGTCTTCTGAAATGACAATTTTCTGCAAACAAAATTTATTTTTTGAGAGTTTTTCTGGACTCAAAACTACTTAATAATATTAAACATTTTATCTGAGATGTATATTCCAAACTGTGTATCTGTCATTAACTGTGAAGGGCAGCTCCTTAATGTAATCAAGAATAAATTACAACCCTAAATAGGAAATTAAAGTTAATTTTGCACACAGCAGAAATGCAGAGGAGACTGTCTGAGTAGGCTGTAACTAACATGGAAATATTTGTATATTGCTGACCTGCAAAAGGATTTTTATTTTCAATTTGCCCTCAAATCTTCCACTTACATTTCCAATTTTTTTTAATTTTTTTTTTTTTTTAGTTCTATTTTTTGGGGATTTTTTTCTGAGTTTTTCTGAAAGGATTGTGGTCCTTGTTGTTATTGCTGGATCATGTGCATGTTCCTAATGTGGATTTTCTCCATGCTTGGAGCCAGCTGTGCGTATACTGCCCATCATCACCACACCCATCTGAGCCCTTGTGGGAAAGGCTTTTTAGAAATAACCCAAATCTGCAATTTTCAGATTTCTTTTTTGGTTTTACGCAAAATCTGAACTGGCCATCCAACCTCCCTCACCATGAAATGGTGAAGAAAACAGTTCAGAAGATTTTAGTAACAATTAAATGGAGTTTATAGTTAGAACATTTCAATTCAAGTGTTGCAGAAACTTCATAAATGGTTCWCTTGTAATATTGAGCTGCTTTGTGTCTTGCAGGTAAATAATTCAATATCCACAGGGATGCAGGGACCTGAGAGCTGCTCACWTGACTCTGAAACTCACTGAAGACCTCAGCAAGCTTGGTAATGCTCCCTTAATTACTGAAGCTGTAAGTATTTAGGAGCAAACCCGTTCTGTGTGATTTATGGGACCAATTTTGCAGGTTTGCTGCTCTTTGCCTTTGGAATCATTGGAGGTTTGGATGAGGAGCTTCATTCCGACTAAATATGAACGGGAGAGATTTGTGGGGATCTTTTGATTAAAGCAAATGGACCAGATCTTTTGGTGCTGCCAGGTAATATGGGAAAGGTAATAAAGGATGGACACAGGCAAAATGTGAAGATTATCACTGATGGTGCCACGGTATTTTAATTCTCTGTGTGAGATCTGTGTGGAGTCCTTAGGAACTGCAAGGCTTTTCCAATGCACCCATCCTCTCTAAAATGAAAAAAAAAAATAGAAAAAAAAAAATCCAGTTTGAACGGGCTGTGATTTTTTTATGTTTGTTTTAGGTAGCAAAACAGAAACGTCCCTGAGTTGTGTGGTACTTTGTGGCTGCACTGCAGCAGGGTTTTTCACTGACTGGCGCCTTGTTTACAGCTCCTTCCCACAGTAAATCTCCCCTATTGTTTTGTCTTTATTGGCTGTGCCAGAAGGCTACTGAGCTAAAGCACCTAACAACTCTCCTCCAGTGCTTATGAACCCTTTCCCACTGCTCATCCATCATTTTAACAGGCAGTTATCCTGATGTAAGATAGCTGGAATCTGCAATCACTCGGAATGCTCAGGATCTGTAATCAGTATGACTTTTGRAAGCAACTGTTCATTTTATAGAAATGATATAAAATTAGCATGGGAAAAAAAGAAAAAAAAGATGAACTGAGTTATCAAGTCAGGTCTCCAAATCCTTGACTCTGGTTGCCTGATTTTATGATGCCTGCATCCTTTCTCTGAGCTTTTTATAATAGAAGGAGATCCTGGGAGCCACGCATTTCAGCATTGTTTGTTTTCAGTGAGGTGGTTCTGTAGGGCTGTGGGTTTCTYCCTTTGTCTGTCTGTTTATTTGGGGCATAAACCACATTTCTGAGCACCATGCTCACAGGGTAAGGCACAGATTGACTTTTTCTCTGAGTTAAGAGCTGGTTCCATCCAGGACATCCATGCCACGGTTGGAACTCGATCTCCAAGGACCTTTCCAAGCAGGCTRTTCTGTGATCCTATGACAAGTGATTTATCAAATGGCTCAGCAGCCAAACAAGGGCTTGTAAAAGTTTTTTATCCTCAGCAGATTCAGCTGTTGGACAGGACTCTGAACAACCTGGGCTAGTAAAGGTGTCCCTGCCCATGGCAGGGTGGTTTTTAAGGTYCTTCCCAATCCAGACCATTCTGTGATCCTGTGTTTGCAAACCCTGAGCTTCCARAAAAGAAACTGAATTCCTCATGGTGCACTCACTGGAAATTCTGAACTGAAGGATTGTCAAAAACCTCTAGGGTTTTGTCTGTCTTGGTGTGTTTGGGCCCAGCTGGATGCCCAGTGCCTCCCCAAAGCCCTTCCATCAGCCARACAGGRGCARGAAAATGTAATCAATGGCTYRTGGGTTGGGATAAGGACAGGRAGGGATCACTCAGCCACTCCTGTCACAGGCAAGACAGACCTGATTTGGTGAAATTATATCAAATCTGAGTAGGGGTAACCTTAACACCCCTTCCTCTCACCTTCCTTCCTCCTGAATGCTCTCCCTTCTCCCCCACAGGATTGTTTGTTTTTCCAGATATTCTTACAGGAATTCTTCWCTATTTTATGACCCAGACCATGCTAGCTGCCAATACCATTTGAAGAATTAGCTTATTGTTGTTAATTAASAAACTCTCTTCCATTTGAGAACTTGGTGATGATGCCTCTGGTTGTCTTTAGTTATTCCCAGTAGAGGGAGTTACAGAAGTCAAATATCCCAGAGTACTGTCCATCATTAATGGAGTAGGATGGAAAATGGGAACCCCAGGTTTGCCAGCACTTTATACTTCCCCAGCTTTGGATAATGCACTGCAGCAATTTATTTGATTTTAATGACAGAGAGGAGGAAACGTCATTTTTCAGTAATTTCACACATGCCATTAACAACATAATTTGAAAAGATAATGATTTACAAACCACCTGCTGTCTGGCAGATGTTTAAATATTGGCACGTGCTTGGAATGTGGTATGGAAGATATCTGAGGGCTTTAATTGCCCACTAATGCAGTGGCTTCTGCTCAGTGCAGGTTAATGAGGGAGACTTGCTTTGCTTTTGAAGTACATCTGCCAGGGATCCTGTTTATTAGGCAGCCAAAAAGGATGATCTTCTAAGGTTTAGTTGGTTCTTTGTGACTATTTTTATGTTAGTTGCCTTCAAACGACAAGGAATGAGAAAAAGCATCAGGTTTGTAATAAAGTGAGAGCTTTGGAAAGGATTTCCAGAAAGAAGCTCTAGTCATGACCCGGCATGTCAAGACCAGTGATTGATATTTATCTTTAGCTAAAATGTGCTGAGGATGTCTGATCTGCTCAAGAGTCAGTTGGGAAACTTGTGTCAATCAGGAGCCACTTTTTGTGGCCCATGGATTCCCAAACCCTGTAAAAAGCTCAAGGTTTCTCATGGGTAACACTTCCAGCAGCTCAGGCTCACATCTTGCAGTGAGGGTTGTTCATTTATGGGTGCACACATTCCTTTAGTGCACACAGCAGCAAGGAGCCAAAGCAAATTGGCACCATTTTCCACGAAAATTCAAACCTGAATCAAAAAAGGGCACTTAGCTGGAAAAGAAAACCTTTAAGGTGAACACCTCCAGGGAAATTTGTATCCTGGTCCAAATTCAGTTCTGAAACTTCATGTCCTTACTCCTGTTCCCTTTCAATGAAAAGTAAGAAAATTCCCAGCCCCAAGCCCAGAAAATCCTACACATCAATAAGACAAAAATTGCAGTCACTGAGGCAGCACTGGAATTGCTTRGGRGTTCTTGGAGAAGCTCCTGATGCAGAAGCAGCACCAAAACTATCAATTCCAYGTGTGGATCMAAGTCAGGTGGAGACTGGGAACTCRKAAYGTCACTTTTTTRCAGATATCAGATATTATATACCTGTAAAATGTTGTAACAGTCTTGCAGACAACAGGATTACAAAGTCACCACCTGTGTATTTGAGAGGTGTGTGCTGGGAATGCCGGACAGCAGGAGTTTGCTTTAGCCACTCCAAGGGATKTGACCTCAGGGGCTGATCTGAGCAGATGGAAAAAGCTGGGTTTTAGTTAAATGAGAAAAATTATAACCTATTAGGCCATGGCCTGTATGGCCAGTGAGGAGGAAGGAGCAGAGCTGGCACTTAAACCAACGTGGGTATCTTTGCATGGAGAAATCTGGCCAGGCTAGAGATGCCCGAGCTGACTGGAGTCACAGTTATGGCACAGAATTATCTTCTTCTGTCCCTCAAGGCCCTGTGCCAGATGAATCAAATACCTGTTGTTTTATTCCAAATTTTTATTCCAATTGGCAGTGATGCAGTAGAAGGAAATATCACGCCTTTAGGTTGTTCAGGATCACTGAAAATGTTCAAAATCGCTGAAAAACTGGATTTTAAACATCCTTGTGTTTACCCAGCTTACATAAGGATTAGAAACTTTGCTAAATCCATCTAGGTATAAATTTCAAACAATGACTTGGAGAAACATCCATAAAAATGGAAGCACTGTCTCCCAAATGTTCCCCTTGATGCATGAGGGTTTTACTGAACTGTGGAGCTACTTCTGCTGCAGCCTGATTCCTTCTTCTGTGACTCTCAACTCTCTCAGCCATAATTTTGAGTGATTAATGATTGAAATGTTATTTAAATCACTGAGCCTTCCTCTGTCAGAATTCAAAACTAACTCACTAATGTAGAGAAAACTGAAAAATCTGTTTGTTGTTTTTTTCCTTCTTCTTTTGAAAAGTGCTAAAATCTTTGATATTTTTGTTCTCCACTAGCAGGGCAGCATAAAGGGATGTCTTGGAAGGAGTGATAATGTAAACATTTGCCCCTGACAGATAWAGCAGTGTGGAATAAACGGGCTCTGACAGCATTAGCAAATTTACAGCGCTGGGTTTGAAGGCATTAGCTGTGGAAAGGTTTGATAATGTCGTGGCTTTCAAATGACGGTCTCAGCAAAGCGCTTAACAGATTTGTCTACTGTTTCCCATCTGTAAATGACTACATAATTTACACTTTTAATGGGTGTTAGATTACCTGTCTGCCATCAGACTCTCAGGCTGCAGTGAATGAAAAACAGAAAACACCACTTTCCCGGGATATAAATGATTAGTTACCGTCACTGGCACCCATGTATCAACCTCGGTGTCACAGCTCCGTGGCTTTGGAAAATCCGGATAAAACGGATGGTTATACCCTGCCATTAATTATATTTAAGAATTTCTGTCTATTACCCACAGAAAGATGGCTGGGGCAAGGTTGTTTTATAGTCAAGGCGGGTTAGAATGATGTTTAATCAAAACAGTGATGTTGAACATCGATAACCTGCAGAGATAATCTCTGCCATAATAAAGGTGACCTTTAAAAAAAGGTTCCTCCACTGGAGCCTCTTTATTTTTCCCTCTTGTCTGGCAACAAAGGAAGGAACTGGAAATTGTGGAGCATTTATTATGCCATTAATAGCATTTAAAATCATAAAATAAATACAGGAGTAKGTTGAGCAAATACAGATATGAATACATTCGAAAATATTTCAAGGCTTTGTAGACAGATAGAAATAGACAGCACTTGGTGACCTAACTCGTTATTATCTTTTTCATAAGATCACTTGGAAAAAAATCCTAAAAACTGAATGGCTGCACAGCTAATAAACTCTATGAAAGATAAGCTTTGGCCTCTGAATAGGTTTCCACATCTATAAGAGGATGATAGAGTTTGGATGGAGGATTTTTTCATACAGTTTCAAAGTAACATGGAAATTAAAAGGAATGTCATTCCTAGGATGCAAATTTATTAGCAGCTTTCTTTCCTTATTGGCATGCAGTGAGGACTCCTCCATCTGTGTGCCACGCTGATCAATCCTCTAAAYTCCCTGMATTGATGCATTCCTGGTACAGCCTCACTCAGCTCCGGGGAATTGMATCCAGCCGTGCTCAAAGCTGCTCCTAAACCTTCCCACTTTGTGGGCTGAACCTTGTGCCAGGCTCCCCCTCTCAGTCTGGCCAGTTTCTATGACTTTAAAGCCTCCAAGATCTCAATTTCAGGTCCTTCCTGGGGACCTGTGGGCAGGGGGTGGCCTTGGAACAACCAGGGCCAGGACAGAGGGATCAACTGTTCTAAAGGAGAGTTTTTGCAGCAAAAATCAGCCTTGGTTTTTGATGGAAAATATTTACTTTTGTACTGATGACACTGATATGTCTTTCACAGAGTTTGCTGGTTCATTTGCCTAAACAAGGCTGGTAAAGATGGGATCTTTCTTTAATTGCACCCTGCCAGCTGAAGTTTTTATCTTCTGTCCATTTTCCCAATGCAGAAATACAGATAATTTCCCTGATCCCAAGCCAYTGCCTTGGCCTCTATTATCTAAAGACCTTTGAGCACAAATGAGATTTTCAGTTTCTAATCTAACTTTGAATGATGATTTCTCCCCATATCAAAGAGGACTGTAGTTTATGTCTCATTTACAGCAGCATTTGAGGGTCTGATCTACTGCTTATTACATCTATTTCCAGTGTGATATGAACAGACCTTGGTGTAATTAAGAACTAAACCCTGTAACTCAGCCCACGAAAATAATCACATTTAATGAAGTTTCATTTCTGTCAGGCACCCTATTTCCCATTGTGTATAATTAAACTCAAAAATAACTGCCCAGCAACTAAAATGTGTGAGAACAAAGACAAGCTGTGGTCTTGAATTTATTAACAATCCTCTATTTATTTGCAATTGTAATCTGCTATTTATATGTGAATAATAAAATTAAATTTAATTGTTCATCAAGGTGTATTTTGTTACAGTGACTCCAGCTACAGCTTTTAGGACATTATGACATAAACCCAAATATTTCTAAGTAGTTACATCCAAGATACGATCTATAAAATTAATAAGAATGTGGAAAAATAATTAATATTAAGAAACTGATTGGCAGTCTCAGTGAAAACCTTGTTTTCATTACAAGGTTTGCTATACACTGCTAGTACTCCATTTTCCCCTTAAATTATATTTTTGTGTAATAATTCTAGATAGTCTTTCAATCCGAGGTTTTATGGGTGTCATTATTTCACAGAGGGAGGAAAGAATTACAACAGGGTCATGAAAATTTAACACAACATAAAAGTGCCTGTCTACCGCGCTGCCAGCAGGATGGATGGATCCCCAAACTTCCTTTTATTCTCTTAGAGCCATCCCAAGGCAGGGAGAGACACCAACTCCTCCAAGAGACTGAGGGAGAGCCTGTTTTGAGCTGAAATCATCCCTTTTAGGGTATGAACCATGTTTAACTTAGGACAAAGCCTGTGCTCAGCGTTGGAGAGAGGGGATCATTTCAGGTGAGTATGAATTCCAGAATATCCACACCAAATCAGAGACATCTCACCTGGATTTTTAGTCTTTCTGTAAACCTTTTTCTTTGAAACAAATACTAGATTTTAGCTAGCATAACTCAGATTTCCTCTTTGTCCCTCTCTCTTTCTCAGCGCTTTAAGGATCACGCAGCTGCCACGGTCAGTAATTATTGATCCCATTTTACCTCCAAGGGGTGAACCCTGCTGCACAAGGACTGATTCCCATCTCTTTCGGGCTGTTTATTGATCTGACTGGAGCAGAATTCTGAGCATCACTGGCTTTGCAGCCTGCTTTGCCAAAGAAGCAGCAGCCCGTGAGTGCTGATGTGTGTTAACTCTCAGAAATTACATTGCTTGGGGAGAACAAATCCCCCCTTTTCTCTTGTTACAAACTGTTGCTCTGAAAAACGGGTCAGGTCGCTGCCTGTTCATATGAATTTCTATCTAAAAAGGTAACCAGTCCTGCTCCAGTYGTTGCAAACATATCTGGGCTGGTGCCTTGGTGTTGCTGTTACCTCTCTCTTGTCCTCTGGCTTGCTTGAGGTTCACATCCCAAGCCTGACAGAGCCACATCTCTGTGAAATTTTGTGATATGACCAATTGATTCAGGCTGTTAAAATCATTCCTCATGTAAACATTCCCTTCTTGCTGTCCTTTACTCTCCCCCTGGTTCTGACTATTAAAACAGTGTTGAAATCCACCGTGGCTGCTCAGGTTTGTCCCCAGATGTGGAGGGTTTGTGGATCTGTCAGTTCGTGCTCTGCTGCACTCACAGAGCTGCTGGCAGCAATTGGTGGTTCTTCAGATGTTTCTGGATGAAACACAGGGAAAATTTTAGAAATTGCTGAGTTCCAAGAGCTGTAGGCTGCCAGGAAGGAGCTCACACCAGGCAGAACTGCTCTTTGCCCAAATAATGGTGCATTTTGCTTTCAGCAGCTCCCTGCAATTGTGGATCCCCACCAATGTGTGGATTACTCACCTTCCCCACTGCTGGTGCTCTCCTGCTTGTGTGCTCAGCCCTGCCAGTCCTGCTGCTGCCTGTGACACTGCCATTCCTCACCCTTGCCTCAGTGATCCTTCCTGGGCATGCCCCACTTGTGGAGAACTCGCCGTGGCAATGAAATCTCTACAGCATTTTTCCAAGGTGCCAACTCTCCCTGTGCCAGGTGCTGGCAAAGCATCCCTGCACATCTGACTCCCTGTGAAATCTAACATCTGCTTTTCCTCTAAATCTCATGCTTATCCTTACTCAGAGAGAAAGAGCAAGCACCGAAATAACCTGTGTTTTGGGTGGTTTGTGATGCATTTTCCTAACGCTGAATTCAACGTGAATTTCCTAACATGAATTTAAAAAGTCTGGTGAGCCAAGGCCAAAATCGCTGATCCTGGCTGGAGGAAGATGGCCAGCAGGAGTTTTTAGGGGCATTTAAGAGCTTTCACACATCAAGCTCCTTTCTAAATGCTCTTAGACACATTTGTCCTTTCCTCCTTTCGTTCAGGGTTGGAATGGTGTGGAGACCCAGATAAGGGCGACTGTCCCCATGTCAGGCAGAGCAGATGGCCCTCACTGGAAGCTCAGATTTGAGATTTGAGCTGTCTGGGAAGGAAACATGAAGGTGGAAAGTCTGGGCTYGCACCATTTGGGGTCTTGAGCCACACCTGAGCAGCCCAGGAGTGAGGGAAGCAGCAAAGGTGGCATCAGATGCTGAAGGGATCCCATCCCAACATTGAGGGGAATGTGCTGCACATCCCTGAATGAGCACCTTTGCCAATAAGGCTAAAAATCCCTGAGGAGAAAGCAGGATGGACCCAAATGCCACTTTGTGGATGGCCCTGCTTTCCTGGGAGTCCTGCTGGGAGATTCCAGTGGTTGGTAAATCCTGTGGGAATGCCGGTGCTGAAGTGAGTCGGGTGAGGAATGGAGGAGSACAACACCCTGAGAAGATCCGTGTGAGTCACTGAAACTCTGCTTAAAATCCCAGTGATGTAGAAACCCAAACAGCACCAGGAAATTGTGAAGATTATTCCTGGGAAGGAATTGTTCCCTCTAAATTGTTCCCAGGGTGCCCAGAGAAGCTGTGGCTGCCCCTGGATCCCTGGCAGTGYCCAAGGCCAGGCTGGACATTGGGGCTTGGAGCACCCTGGGACAGTGGGAGGTGTCCCTGCTATGGAAAGGGTAGCACTGGGTGGGCTTTGAGGTCCTTCCAACCTCAACCAGTCTGAGATTCTCTGACTCCTTAAAAACATTACTTGAAATKTAAAGTGACAGTTTTTTTTTTACATTAAATGCTCCTTGTAACCCTCCTTGTGATGCTCCTTGGTATGCACTCACCAAATCAAAAGTGGTGATGAAACTGCCGTGTGATTTAGAAAGAAATAAGGATTTAATTTTGCATTCTGGATTGTGCTGCTKGTGACAGCAGTCAAATGGCAGTCTTTCAAGGGCAGGAGCAGGGGTAATCATCTTGGTCAAATTACAGTTTTAATTTGAGAAAAACTTCTTTCCTTACTGAGAATATTACCGTGCATATTTCCATTTTATTAGTGTATGTACACAACTGCTCAGTTATTTGCATGTTATAGGATTTTATTTTATACTTAGCAAATGAATGACATCCGAGCAATTTTAGATTTAATTTGATCAATATTTAATGAATTATAATTATCATTACAACTCAGAGTTTTGCACTGCTGTACATTGCTGCATAATATTTAATCAAAGGGAGAGAGAGACTAAAATGTAACTGGAAAACAGCTATCAAGTTTATGTTAAAGAAATGTAGTAGGATTATTAACTAAATTACAGGGGTCTAATTCAATAATTTTCCTAGTTACAGCTTTAAAATTGAATTCCAAGAGCATTTCCTTAATTCATATTTTTAAATGCCTGTAATATGTGATTTAAAAAGTGCATACACAAAGAGCAAAATTACTCTGTGGTATCAGAGTCTGAAATCTCTGCATGATTGGAAAATATTCCAGGTTCTCTAACTGGGAAATGGGAATAACAGATAGAAAGGGTATCAACCTACAGGGATAGAATAGTCAATAGGTTAGGTTTATGCACCTCTTTTTTATCTCTCAGGGTCTGATACTTTCTTTTTGGTTGCAGGGAGGAAATAGCTGAGTGAAATTCTGTGGCCTCCAGGGCATGGGAAGCCCCATCTGGGTTATAAAAATGACTSCACTCAGGCCTTAAAGCCACAATTCCACCTTCAAGAGAGACCTGAGCTCRAGGATATGGTCCAGTGGTGGTRCTGGGTTGATGACTGGACTTGATGGCCTTGATGATCTTCTCCATCCTTATTGATTCTGTGATTCCAGGGTCAATTCCTGCTTTAATTCCTGTGTGTTAGGTAGAGCCAGAAAGTGRGGTGGGGGAATTTGTGCTGGAGAAGCCACRGAGAGGAAAACTCTGTCTGTGAATTGCTCTTACTCTTTGAACTTTTTAAAGAAAWGTTTACTGTGTTTCATTTCCAACTAAAAAAGTGTTTATGGCCTCACAGTGGTAAAAAAGTCTGTGTTCAACACTGTCAGTTACAGCTAAATGAAAATGAAAGAATTTTGAGCTTAATGGTAATTTTCTTCATTTGAAGACRTTTGTTGAGGCAGCAGTTTGGGATGCAGTCTGTGGTTCTGGCCATGTGGGGTGATTTACCACACTGCAGCAGCCCCTTTGGCTTGGAGTCGTGACTGGAGTTACATTCTGGCCTTTTAAAAGTGTTTTGCTAATAAGAAATGAAGAGTATGAAAATCTAAAAGCAAAAGACAAATAACATCCGAGCCGAAAATGTTTATCTGGGTAAAGGTTTTAGAGTCGAGGAACTGCACAGCCCAGCCTCATTTAGCATTTTCAGGACTGGACTCCTAATTCGTTTATTTTTGTCATAAATCACGCTGTTAAATAATGCACTTGTGTACTTCTTAGCTCCTGGATGTAATAACATTTTTTTGAAATGGGTAAAAATGCCCAAATTCGAATATCATTAATACGTGTAAAGCACAAGTTCCGCATCCGACGCTATTCATCACTTYCCAAATTAATCATCAGGGACAGAACCCAATAGCTCATTTCAAGCAAAGGCCAATAGCTCTTGGGRAAATTAAATCATCTTTCAGAAATATTTCATTCTGAAAAGCTAATAATTCAATGGAAATGGATTTTTAGAGGCGAAACCTGAGTGTGTTACATAATCTTTGTGTAGGGTTCGCCATCTCATACATTAACATTTCATGTCACATTTTAAAGCAGTTTGTTGAAAAATAGTTTACACTGTTGTTGTGAGTGTCACAATCCTTTAATATGTCTGAAGTGATAATAATATTGTTTGGGAACTCAAGGGAACATCACTTAAATCTGATTGAGACAAGCAGAGGCAAGCACAAAGGAAGCAACAGATGCAGAGCAGGAAATTCTTATTTTTGCAATGACACTTTTATCTCATCTCTTCCCTCCCCTGTTCTGCTGGAGAAAGAGGTGTCCAACCCTTTCTGCAAAACACTGTGCAATCTGCTGTTCTCTTACCCACCCTTCCTGCTGTGGCAGCTTCATGGAGAATGGGAAAGGCATTAAAAATTATGTAATTTTATTTCACTTCAATTTAATTTTATTTTTAACTTTGCTCCTCCAGGTAGGAGACAGCTCGTGACTATGCAGGGAGGGAGGAAAGGAAGGACCTGCACCCTGTCCTGGTGGGAACAGGGGGGATGATGTCCTTGGAAGGGGAAAGGGTGGTTTGGGAATTTTTTTGTTCCAGGAAGTGTTTGTAACTCTTGACACTTGACAGTTATATTGGTAATTCATAAACAAACCTATAATAGATTATTCTTATTATTATTTCATTATAATAACCATATTACATAAATTATAATATTATAATATTGTAGTATTATTATTAAATTATAAACCAGTTCAGGTTTGTACTGTGAAAGGAGCAGAGCCTTGTGCTGGATGTTGTTTCATGGTACTTTCAGGCTCTGCTGTCAAACTGATGCCTTCTGAAATTTTAGCTTCTATTCTTCTTGTATTTGTAGCTTTGGGATGTRGTTCTAGGCTTCATAAAGTGCTAAAACCTTTGTTCCCAGCGTTTTAGACAAAATATTGCTCTCAACTGGAAAATCCAAGACACTTCACTGTCTCAGAGCCCCAAAATATGGGAACAAGGGGGGAGCAAGCTTGGGGTGGTTGCCATCATCACCTGAAGGTGTCATTGGGAATTGGGGCCCAATATGTTAATAAGACAGAACTTATAAAAGGTGAAGATCTCATGACTYGGGGTCCATTTTGGGTGTAGCCTCAGGAGGAGAATTTGTCTGCCCTGAATGAATCTTTAGGCCTGGATTAAATTTGTCTGCTTTATTCTCCTAAMTTTGTCTGGCCTCTGTTTCAGGTGAGCCCTGTTTTAGGCATCAAAATAAATTTGCAGTGGAATCTTCCCAGTGCCTGGAAGGCTGGAATGTGCCCCAACAGCCMAAGGAGGGGTTGTTTTGCAAGTTTTCAGAAAATATTTGGTTTTCCTTTATTGGGATTCTCTGTCTCTAAATACCCAGAGGTGCAGGAGGGGCAACCATCAGCAGAGCTCACAGTTTGGGGGTGCTCTGGTCAGTCCGTGGGCCACTCACCCCACAAAGGATGGAAAGCCCAGCTCTGCTCCCAGCTGGAGATCCACCCTGCCCCACAAACCATTTGGGGTTCCTGTGCTCACCCCATGGGCCATTCATTCCATAAAGGATGGACAGTTCAGCTCTGCTACAGCTGGAGATTCACCCTGCCCCACAAACAATTGGCCCCAGGCTCATGAATCCTTTCGGATCACTCCCAGCACGGGCATAACTCAATCCGTACGTTTCGCCTGAGTGACGTATTAATTATKGATCATGCCTAATGAATATGCTAATGAGCAGAACCGCGGCATTCCCRCTGCCCTGCTGTGCTCTCCAGGCCCTCATGCATTTTTTAAGAGGTGTCTGTAGGAGGCAGAGTCTGGGGCTCCGTAACGAAGGCGGCACACAGAGTTCCAGGTCTCTGCTCGTCCTTTGTGGGGAGCAGCAGGAACACGCTCAGTCTGATGCCATTCCTGAGATGTGGAATTAGATCATCCACTCCCTGCCCATGTAGATGGGTGAGGGTATCAGTGCCTTCCCATCAGGCTGGGGGTGAGGTGTGACCTCGTTTTCCACTTCAAACGAGGGGAGAGGGGAGAAAAACAAGTGGGAAGGAGTTCAGCACAGCGGTGCAGTCGATAATATATTAAAACTGTAGAACTCCTTCTGCCTGCATTTACAATGAGATGGCAGGAGCTGTAAAACCTCTCTGTCTCCATGCTGGTTTTCATCCTTGGGTGAAACAACAGAAAGGAAACAAAAAGTTCCTCTGGTGAGGCTTTGGCTGTGGGTTTTGGACGCAGCCTGGGGCAAAGGCCAGGGTTTAAATTGCTTCACTCTGCAGAGCCCTGGGTGCTCTGGAGGGTCTGCGGGGACCTCAGCAAGTGCTTTCATCACCCTCCGTGCCTGGAACCATCTATACAATAGCACATATTAGAGCAAGGACAATTAAAGCAATAACAGAGAGGAAAAAGGGAATAGTTTAGTGCACCAGGCTGGGACAAAAGTGGCATTGTAATCCTTTACAAAAGGAGCCAGAAGTGCATCTTGAACACGTTACCTTGAGCTCTGATAAAATATTACTCTTGAAGCTATTAGATTGCAGAGAAAAAAAAAGCCCCTCTTCTGATTTTTGAACAATGAATTATTTCTTTTCAACAATTGTTATTTTACTGTTGTTTTTCAAGTGTTAGTAGGCTCTCTCCAGTACCTGGTAAATTAAATGATGCTGCAGCTGCAGGCCAAGGGCCCACAAGAAATCAAATAATACCTAATGAGAAGTGCCACAAAAGCCTTGACTCCAAAGCACAGTGTGGGTGTTAATAAGTGAGTAAAGGAGTCTTAGAAAAAGGCCATGACCTCAAGCCACTTCCACAATCAGTTTTTCTTATTTATAATTCTATTTCAAAATTCTTCTGAGGGTTTGGAAAAGTTCTTCCTTTGGTGGGGATTAATTCAGGGAAATGTCAAGTTCATTGGTGAGGAGCTGGGATGGGGCTGCATCTCAATCACAGATCATCCACTTTTACCATGTTACAAGTTTGTATGTTTGAATTTTAGGGCAAGCCAAAGCACTGATATGTGGCATAAACTTGAAGAGAGATTTTTCCCCAAAGCCTGGTGASAACATCTGAGATCTCCATAGTTTATAAAAAGGGAAGTTTTGTTACTATAAAAGAACATAAACATAATCATAACAAGATCACATTTTTTTTCCCCCTAGCAGAAGCAGATAAGATTCCTCTTTCAGCCAGGGATAAATGTTTCTTATTGATCCATCAGCTGTGTAACAAGAGTGTTGAGATGAAATAGTTTAAACTGCCCTGAGGTTTCCTTCTTATCTTCAGAACCAACAAAAATTCTAAACCTTTTCATGGAATGCCAGGCTGCAGAACATCCTGTGCCTTCACTGGCTGGATATATTCTTCTAAACTGTTTTTTTCCTCAGGGATTTGCATTGAAAAAACAGGGATTGTCCCTGTTTCTGGAGCTGGGTGCCTTTAAAAAGCCCTGTCCTGAAAGATTGGCATAAATTGCTGATTGTTTTTCTCTCTGCTAATCACAGAGCCATGGAGTCACTCAACACCAGCTGATGAAGGAACCTCTCTACCCTCCGGATATTTGCTTTTGTATGTTTTTCTCCTCCCCAAAATGAAAAGTRGGATATGAAAAATGGGTTGCCAGAAGCTGGTAGTCTGGGTAGAAGCAATACAGGAGGTGCTACACTGAAGGAAGGGAAAGGCTTCTGCCTCAAAGGTAAACAAGAATAAACTCYGTGTTTCTGTGCTTACCCTTGGGGGTCAAAGCAATAAATACTCTSTTTTCCTTGCTTGAAGTTTATACTTTCTGTAGGAATGTGATTTTGCTTTCAAAAAAAGCATTAATTCTTCTTCCTTGTGAAAACAAATTTCATCACCAGCCCATAAATAATCATAGGAAAAAAAAATAATAGCAGCCTAATTTACATCTAACCTTTCTTTTTAATGATTAATGGATACTATTTATGTAAACTGTTTCTACATTCCAGCGTGAAATGAAATTTAAATTGCAAATTTTACAGTGGTGTATTTTAACCGGTGACCCTTTCCCCAATCACAAATTAAAAAAACCCAATTACATTTGTAATAAAGATGCTAATGMATTTCTTGTTTTTAGGGCATGTGAAGCTCTTGCTGCCGGCGGCTTTCGTTCTCCCCGCCGATGAGCCACTAAAAATGCATTTTCCAAAGTGCTCCAGGATGTGTGGATGGGGAGGAATTCCAGAGGCAGCCGGAGCCTCAAGGTCCCAGGGCTGTGTCACATGGATTTGGGGGTCTGGAAGGGCATGAGGGRCAACAGGGATGAGCCAAAGGGGTATTTGTGGGGGGAAATTGTGGCAGAACTGGGTGCACTTGGATACCTTAGGGCTGCTGGTCTTATGGAGAGAATGAGGGCAGAGCTTTCCAGCAGGATGTATTTTCCTCCCCAAGGCAGAACACCAGAGAGATACACATCAAAACCACTTGAGAAGACTTTTTTATTTCTAAGGCCTCTTGTTTTGGCGGGTAGGGGAGCCTTATTCTATTTCTGTAGTGGTGCACTGTCAGAAAAGTGTGTGATTAAATATTGTATTTGTGTCTGTACGTCTGTGGGGGCAAGAAGAAAGGTGATAGGAGAAAATAAAACAGAAGAGTTTTCAGAAAGACAGAGTTTGGGGACTGCAKGAGGCTGCTCCTGACAGCTTCAGCAGACTGAGAGCTGCAGTGCTCATCATTTTTGCTGCTCTCTGTGTCCAGCAGCATGAAACTATCGCTTTACCCACAGACTGAGCAAACCCATTCCGTGAAACATTAAATGTGGAGCCCCTGGGTGTCGTTTCAGGATTTGCTTTGCAGAGTAAAAGAGCCCTTTAATGGCAGGTGTATAAACCTCCTTAGCTGTGCTTTTGAAAGCTGTGACAGACCACCCTGAGGAATTTGGAGCTGTAACTTCTGCAGCTCCGTTGTTCCTGGCTGGGGTAGATCCTCGGGAGAGGGAACACCATCATGTGGTGAGGATTCCCAGGGCTCAGAGCTGGGAATGGCCAGGATTGTGGGAAGGCAGCGAGAGGATGGGGCAGCCCTGGCTGTGCCTTGGAGTGGTACAGATAAGCAACTTTTGTGTGTGACGTTTTACAACGAGAAATAGAGATTTGTAACTGATTAGGAAAAGGTAAAAGAGCTCAGCTGCTGTAGAAGGAGAAGTTTGGAAAACAAGATGAGGAGCATTTGTGAGAGCTGAATGCTCTCCAGCTGGGATGAAGAGTCCAGGAAGTGGCTGCTATAAAAGGAGATCACAGAAKCATTAGTGTGGGAAGAGACCTTCGAGTCCAACCCATGCCCTGGCACCTCAACTAAACCATGGCACCAAGTGCCACATCCAGTCTCTTTTTAAACCCATCCAGGTATGTGACTCCACCACTCCCCTGGGCAGCCCATTCCAGTGCTTTATCATACTTTCCATAAAGAACYTTTTTCTTATATCCAGCCTRTACTTCCCTTGGCGCAGCTTGAGACTCTGTCCTCTCGTTCTGCCAGTTGTTTCCAGCTGGGGAGCATTTGTGGAGAAACCATGTAAGATTCTGGAGAGAGGGTATTGATGGTTGTGCTGTGAGATAAGAAAGGGCTGACACCTTCCCAGTGCGTGTGAGGTCTGTGCCAACACAACACCCAGTGCAGTGATTTCCCTTTAACTTCATGGGACCAACTTCTGTGTGCCACAGGGGCTGGAGCTGGGTGGGATTTAAGGTCCTTTCCAACCAAACCACACTGTGCTTTTAGGATTCTGTAATAACTGAGCTCCCTCTGCTCCAAAAATCCCCAGAGTGGCCTTGGGCACACAGGCTCTGAATCCACTCTGATGGCCTTGGCACAGCACATTGAGATTTGTGGTTTCTGGACTCCAGGGCAGCCCAGTGCTGGTGTTTTTGCTGCATCACTGGCAKTACACAAATTTGGTTAGCTCTTATCACAGCATTCAAGAGACTCGCTGCAATCCCTTCTCTCTGTGACATGATATAATTGCTTGCCCCAACAATTTATTAGCACACAATGCTGCCTTTTGTATTGCCACCAGCCTTGAGCTCTGCTGTTGTGTGGTTTTTAGAGTTCCCTGCTATTGTTCTGGTCAGCAAAAGCCCACCTGACCTTGTCTCTTTGCTTAATAACTCCTCAGGAAGAGTCATTTACTCTGATTCCTCTGTGCTCTCAACGCTCTCTTATTATTTTCCCAGTTAATTTCTCGCTGGAAGTGTTATGTAGGTACAGCTAAGAGGCTGGGGCCCTTCAATAATTCATTTAATTCATTTTTTTGTCATTGTACAGTGACCAAAGCACTCAGCTCGAGCGACAGAATTCACACAAAGCCTGGTGCTCTGGCTGCCCTTCAGAGGAGGCTCCTGGGTTCAGATCTTTCTTGACAAAGAGGCAACAAATTGATTTAATGGACTGTTATAACCTCAGCCAAGGCTTCAGATTAGTACAAAACCACTTTTTCCACCCTCAGTTACTTCCCAAGTGGAAGTTAGTGGTTCTTAGTGAACATGAACTTATTCCTGATGATATTAAAAGCAGCACTGCCGGGTTTGTAAATGAGCGTGGTTTAACAGAGTCCATAATAGACAAAAATGGAAGTTTGACTGTTTCACCTTTAATGAAGGTATTCAGGCAAGGCATTGCTTATATTGCTTAAGCAGTTCCAGCAATAATACAGCACTGAAGATGCTGAACTTGTTAGTTTGTTGATTGCATGGTTGTGTCAGGGCTAATCATGACTGACAAATAATTGAAGCAGTGTTTCTAACTCTATTAAAGGATATATTCCAGCAGCCACCAAATCCTCATCTGAAAGGCAAATCCTGTGTGCTGCAGCCCACTGAGAGCCTTTCCAAGCTATGCACACGGCAAAATGTTTGTTGTGCTGCTAGATGTGAATATTGACTTTTAATTTACCCCTTAAAATGAAAATCAGGAGGGAAGAAAACCTCATCCAAAGGGTTTTAGTCCTTCTTATTTAAGCAATTATCAGAATATGCTTAAGGAAACACGATGCAAGATCTCTCTTCCGTGACTTGCAATTTACCCTGATGGGGAAGGGAAGGTTTTGGTGGCTGCCTTAGTTTTGCTTTAAATGAATTTTTTTATTTTGTACAATCTCCTCTGTTGTGAGGGTGGAGAATGAAACCACTGCCTATTTCTGCTTCTTCAGAGGTATCAAGCTCACGAGTCAAATCCATTTGATTTATTTTTATTTATTTTCATTACTTTATTGGGGTTTTTTTTTTTCTGCCAAAAGTAAAATAATGCTTAAGAAGAAGGTTGTCTCATGGCATTGCATTTCAAAAATTTCCAGAGTATCCGAAATAAAAATTAAAATATTAACATGAAAAATATTAGAACAGCAATAACACAATATATGACATTAAAAAAAGCCAAAAAGAATGAGAGCTACAACATTTTAGGCCTCTAAAGAACACCTGCATTAGTGAAACAAGTTGAACAGGACCATTTCAAAAGGAAAATTTTGAATGTATTTTGGTTCTATTAATTAAACCATCAGCTAAATAACTCCAGGGAGGCTGTGAGTTTTTGCAAAGCAGCGTGAGTGGCAGAACTTGCTGTTCCCTTGTCATTTCTAGGCTGGTCTCATTTCTGCTCAGCCTGCCTTATCAGCACATCAGATGGAAATCAGATCTAGCAGAAGCTGTATTATTGTTTTGTTTTTCAGCAGCCATAAAACCTGACAGTTTCCTGACATTTCCAGCAATTGAGGGCACAGACATTTCAGATTGCAATGTTCCTCTGCACAAAAGCTTAATAGACTTGACGTGCTTTTCCATCTCTCCTTGTTTAAGAGGGACACTGGAGCCAAAGTGAGACGTTAACTTGCACAAAGAAAATCACAATCTGCCACTTTCTCTTTTATCTTCTGGATCAGGTCCTCGATTTCCATCAGCTGTCTCCAGTTGTGCTGAAATATGACTGAACATTTATCCTGTTCCCAGCCTTGGCGTACGCCATCCAGCACGAGCAGCTACAAATTGAGAGCTTCATACCTGTTGTTATTTTTATTTGCTATAAAGGTACCAGTTTATGCTCTTTTTGTTCACAGTGGCATAAAACTGGAGTCAAGCATTGTTTTGGCCAAGCAAAATGTGATGAAATCAGACTTTGAACAGTTTTTTTGCTCTATTTCTGCCCTTAATTTTACTTTTGTTTCAGGGTCAGCCTGTAGTGATGTGACACCCTGGGTTAAAAGTCATCCCGGTTTTTGGGGAATTTTAACTTGACTGATGCTCTCAGACAAGGCTTTGAGAAGGGGAGAGGACAGCGAGTCATTGGGGAGCATCCKTGTGCTGCCTTCAGTATTCCAGTTTTCCCTTTTCCTTCTTTCTGTAGTTTTCTGTAGTTTTAGGGAGAAATCCCCTGTGAGGGGGACCTTGCTTGTTGAAGGGATTTGTGGTAATAAACATCCTGGCTAAACTTAAAAACACTTATTTTTAAAGTACAGCAGGGCCTWTTCCTCCTGATAGGTCTCATCACATCTGACTTTTCCTCTTGCATTTTTCCATTGTGGATAGATAAATATACCCATTGTGAACAGATAAATACTGCAAAGCTGGATGGACACAGTGAGGAGGAAGGGCCAGGGCTTTAGGAGCCTTCCACAAGCATTGAGTGAGCTGCACAAAGAGCTTTCCAAACAAATTTCCTTTTTTTTTTTGGGTCAACCAGTCCTGAGAAACCTTGGCAAGGAGCACTCAGCACCCAGACAAAACTCAGCTTTGCTGGAGGAATGAGAAAATCCCCTGGAAGGGGATGCTGAGGGGTGAGGCAGGAGGGGTCAGGGGGAAGCCAGGGCTGGAAAGAAATAGAAGAATTCAGTGAGGATTCAGGTGGGGCAAACAGGATTGCTGGAAACTGCAGGAAGGAATGCAGTCAGGTGGGTTTTAACACACAGAATATCTGTGAACTCTATGTTTGGCTTTTTTTATTACATTTCTATACACTTTAAGTACTTTGAAAACTTTTCCTTTTGAAAAGCAGCAAAACTGCATGAAACCCCCCAGTGCAAGCCTGTGAGGTGCTTTGCCTGTACGCTAGCTGCTCCTCATGCAAAACTGATAAATGATACATTTTGGCCATTCAAAATATGTACAAATCATCATTCAACGCATTGTTGGTATTTTGTTAGTGAATTATGAGTCCAGGAGAAAACTTCTTATTGCTGGTATCCTGAAAACTCCCATAATGAACTCCCAGGATACAGCAAAGATTGTTGCCAATAATATAAATAAATGTTGTATCAGGCTGTGAACATGAAATGGAATACTAAATGTAACAACTGGAAGGTTGGGAGCAGTTGTTCTTTGGTACCTGGTTTATCTTTTGTAACGATGGGAACTAAATCAATACCATGATTCTTTATGCACGAACGTTCTCAATCTTGTTACAGAATTCTTATAAAATATTCAGAAAACCGGGGGGAAGACAGCAAGAGTTGAAGGGTTCAGATTATTTTCTCAGCTCTTTGGAAAATATCCCAGAGCGTTTTTGCCCGGATGGTGTTAGCTCAGGGATGGGAATAAACCATGGAATTGTGCAAATCCCGTGGGTGAGCAGAGATTTGCATTCACAATGACCCTTGTTTAAGCAGCCCATGGGCTGGGGGAGGCACCCCAGCAGGCAGAAGTTGTGGGCTCAGTGGAGCAGATGTGATTTGAGCAGGCAGTGTTGCTCCTTGTGTCCCTCGAGGTTCACGCTTTGGATAACGCCGGAGCTTCGGAGCTGCCGTGGCCGTGTCCTCCCCACGGGGCATCAGCGCCCAGCTGGGGCTCACACAGTGCCCAGGGGCTCACCTGAAGCCTGCCCTGGGATTGAACTTTCCCAGATTCTGCATTGGGACACACAGTCCAGGATCACTGAGGCTGGAAAATGTGGGGAATGTTGTTGAGGAATGGCTGCTGAGTAAAGGAGGACATGATGATATTCAGCTAATTTAACTAGAATTCAGCTASAGGGGACTTCAGGGACATTGTGTCTTTGGAGCCTGCTGTTACAAGAGGTGAATTAGGATGTAAGAAGGATAAAATTATCGAGAGAAAGAGGAACTGTAACCGCAAGTGCATACATGAGGGTGCTTTTGCWATGTGGGGGGCTGATCRTTATTATTAGYCARAGASGAAGTCAGCAAAGGTATGAAGAAATGMAACCGCAAGTGGGCACATAGGGGTGAGATTGACCGGTATTGTATTGTCCAATGATGAGCTATGCTTTTGCAATATGTATGAGCTTATTATCTTGATTATAAAAGGGCAGAGGTCCCAAAATAAACTTGAGACTTGCTGATCATCATTGGATGTGCTTGTCTTCCTTTGATTCTTACAACAGGAAAAGCCCTCCCAGACCTGGAGTCCAACCTGACCCATTCCCACCTTGTGGACCAAACCAAATCACCAGGTCCCAGTTCCAGTCATTCCCTGAACCCCTCCAGAGATGGGGGCTCCTCCACCTCCCTGCTCTTCTCCAAAGCTCTTTTTAAACTCATATTTATTCTCTCCCAATTTACTCATAAGCTGAGTTTAAATATGTGCTTAAAACAAAGCGTTTTAAAACAAGCATCTGCTGCTGTAAGGAAGGGAAAACAAGTTTTCCTGGGAGTGGGAATCTAATTTGTTATCACCTGTCTTAGGTACTTAGAGAACATGATTTGTGGCCTACATGAAAAATGGAGCTGTTTCATGTAGTAAAGCTCAATTTTGTACTTCAAAGAGCACATAATTTCGTAGCTGCTTCTCAGAATAATAGAATTCCACYTTATTCAATTATTTATGTTTTATATTTGAGCTTACTCTTTAGTTAGTAAATTAAGTTGTTTTATTTATTATTCTGTTAAGCAGAATAATGTTATTATTTCTGTTTCTATTAACTCCAATTCTTGAATTCAGAAAGGGTTCCTGGGGTCATCTTCTCCTTCGCTCACTCAGAGTGCAGCTGATTTTGAAGCTGCTGTAGCTTCCTCAAATTCCTTATGCTTTTCATTATTTATTTCCAAGAATGAAACTCCACAGCCTCTCTATAAATGAGACACCTGTAAAACTCTTGGTCCAATTCTTCTTCTGAAGAGCTCAGTGCTGCACCAAGAGGGTCACAGAAACCTTGCCTTGTACCAGGAAGGGTTTATTTTTGATGGGCAGTACAGTTCAGGAGAGGTAAGTCAGCTAAATACAATTTATACTGCAAAATTCATGCCTTTATCGATGAATTGAATGACCTGTCACATGGAAGCTACTTGGTTCTTTAGGAGAGTCTATAAAGGACTTCATGGGGGAATTTATTGAATCCTGCATTCATGAAGACCAACAGAATATTTTGAATCTTTCCCTGGTTTTTCCAAGCAGAAATACTTCTTTAGGAAATGATTCATTGGTCCTTAATGCTCTCTAAAAAATCCACATTGCTTTTTCATCCAGAGGGAGCCTCTTATTTTGCCTTTTGGGTGAAAGCATTTAGCCCTGTGCACACAAAGCTTTAGAAAACGATGGGCCAGGCCAGTCCCACATGTCTGCAACAGCTGTGGTTTTATTCCTTTAGTTTTTAAGGAATTTGTAGCTTTGTCTTCTCCCTTGTGGCAGCCTGATCACTGTTTTCATGTCTTTCACATCAGGTCAGTGTTAAATCCAGCTGCTACATCTGGAACCCTTTCTCAGCAGAGCAGAGAGTCTGACACGATCTTGTAGGGTTCCAGGGTGCAGGAATTGTGGAATTCTTATACATGCAAAACATAAGCAAAACTAAATTTAAAGACTGTGACCATAACTCTGTATTTACAATTAGGACAGATTCCAGTGTAAGGAAAAATCCTGGATTTTAGGATAGACTATTTTGGTTTGACATTTGAAGAACTATTATTTTTCCTTTCTTTTCCATGCCTCTATAGTTTCAGGAAAAGAAAGTAGAAAGGTAAGATGGGTAAAGAGGCACCAAAGGATGGTGGTGGTGTTGTCAGCTAAAGGCCAGTGTCCCCAAAAGGAGTTTCAGTTCTATTTTGTGGATAAAATTCACAAAACACATTTAGGTTTGATCTAAATGAGTTTTGGGTGGTCAGGTGAACTGGGGATTGTCTGACCTCCATCCAACCCCTCCTGTCCTTGGTGTATTTCATACAGAATATGTTTTGCTTTGTCAAACCTCTAGATCTGATCATTTTATGCTGGTATTGATGCAATGTGCAGCCACTGCCCTGCAATAGGTGCTGCAATAAAATGCCTGTAAAGCAGTGGCCAGTTCTTCTCRCTGCACTGGCTTCTCCCTCACCTGAAGGGCTGCTGGTTTTATATTCCATGTTTTTTACAGGATTAGCCCTGGTTGCTGGGATGATTTCCGCTCGCTGCAGCTCTGGCAGTTGCACTCTTTGGAATTAAATTGACACCATTTTTTGCTGTAGGAGACATCGGGGCTGTGCACTGCGTTGCTTTTGAGCTGAATGTAACCCTGGGATAAACTCAGATTTGTTCCAGTGCACATCTGAAGGTCTCAGAGAAATCAAACCACCCAAACTCCTCCGTGCACCAGGATTTCACTCCAGGATAACCTCTTCCCATAAATTCTGGATCCTGAGCAGCAGCAGGAGAGTGAAAGGCTCAGCTCCTTTGCTCTCTTCCTCCTCCGCAGGCTTTGCAGGAGCCAGGATTCTGGAAAAAAAGAAGCCTCACCCAGCGCCTTCCTTCAGGTAATGAGACCTAATTAGGGTCCCTATTACATTTCAGAGCCTTAGCCAGATGGCAGAAGGCTTCCAGTGTTTTTTCATGAAGAATTAAAACCACAAGGTTTGGAACGATGGTTCGTTTAGACACGGTTAGACTTCTTACAGAAAATAATAAACCCCCCCAACAGATAAAGAAGGCTACCTAAGGTCATTGCTGTGGCTTGATTGCTTCCCATTTCTCTTTATTTCAGAAAGTCTTTGCCCTTCCGATCCTGTGAAAAGCAGAACAGGGTTTATATGTACTTTTTTATGTTGCCTTAACAAAACCCCAAACCCAACTGTTTTCCCTTGAAGTGAGCCCAGACTGTCTGAAATCCTTTCTGTGTCTTCCAGTGATAAAAACCCACTTGGAAGGAATCCTTTGCTTCTCTTTTCCAGGTGTCTGGCTGGTGTTTTGGGGTTTGTTTGCCTTTTTAGCTGCATTCATCCCACATTCCTGAGGTTTTTGTGGGAGCTCAGCCTTGAGAAGAGAAGTTCCAGGGAGATCTCAGAGCCCCTTCCAGTGCCCAAAGGGGCTGCAGGAGAGCTGGAGAGGGATTTTGTACAAAGGATGGAGTGACAGGGCAAGCAGGAATGGGTTTAAGCTGCAGGAGGACAGGGTTGGATGGGATATTGGGAAGGAATTGTTCCCTGTGAGGGTGGGGAGGCCCTGGCACAGGATGCCCAGAGAAGCTGTGGCTGYCCCTGGATCCCTGGCAGTGTCCAAGGCCAGGCTGGACACTGGGGCTTGGAGCAGCCTGGGACAGTGGAAGGTGTCCCTGCCCATGGCAGAGGTGAAATGAGGCCTTTGAGGTCCCTTCCCACCTTGACCATTTCGGAATTCCACAATGATTTATCTGCTAAAAGGCATCTCTGGGCAGCCCTGACAATTTTCACGTGTTTAATGCACATCGAGCTCATCAAGAGTAGATTTTCTCTTTCTCTTTAAATCATGGTTCTCCTTGCAARCTTTCACTGTGCAATATTTTGTGTGTAAACCCAGCCTGATTCCCTCAGGACCCCATTCATCACAGCTGGCTGTTGTCACAACTGCTGTAACTCTGCCAAGCTGTCACCTTTGTCACGTCAATGTCCCCGAAGGTGGTGGCACCCATTGCCTGAAGACAAGAAAACACATTGTCCAAAGAGCCCATCCAGGAGCAGGACATGCCATGGCTTTACAACCTGGAGTAGCTGTGCTGTGGGAGAATGTCATGGTTTTACTTGGTCCAATTTTTGGTGGTGGGGGGATGGGATCAAGAAGCAGCACGTTCCYGGCCTCATGAAACTTTTAAAAGATACTTTTAACAGCAAAGGAAGCATTTATTTCCACCACGGAAATATTAACGGCGTTTGGATATTTATTCACAGCAAAAAGCATCTTATTTACTGCAGAGCTAAACTGGCCGAAGTTTTATTGTGCCTTAAAAAACAAACTAAATAGATACCAAAAAGCAAGACTCAATAGCATAATGATCAAACCTTTTACAGTTTGAATATTCTTGAGGGGGAAAAATAAATTGTAAAATAGATTTAAAAATAGAGGCTTTCCACTATATTTGAGTGCTACTGACCTGAGACAAACCCTGCCTTGGAAAGGAACTGCTGGAAACTTTCAAATASCTTTTAATAGGTGAAGATTGTGAGATTATTCGGGGAATAGAGTTATTTAATTTGAGAATGATATAAGAAATTTACCCCATATCACTCCACCTTTTGTTTACAACACTCACCTCAGTGTTTTCTGCTTCAACTGGATATTGAGACAGATCTCTGCTGGTTTTTCCTGATGCTTAGTAAATGTTGCCCAGTCAATAATTCCTAGACAGCAAAGGCACTGGKGGCTGCCACTGCCTACCCTCCCCTTCAGCAGTAAAGAAGCTGTATTTTATAATTATAATCTAGGTTAATATTAGAATTTATTTTACTATTTTATACTTTTAAACGAGCTTGATCACATCTCTTGGATGAGCTCATAAGGTCTTGGAACTCAACAAATGGGATTAGAAGATAAAACTGCTCTGTTTAAGCACTACTAAACTCATGCCTTGTTCTAACTTTTCGGTTTTTGTTTTTTTTTTTTTTATCTCAAAGCTCTTTCTCAGCCAAGACATAACTGTGAGTACTTGAGTGATAAAACCAGAGCACTCTGAAGATGTATTCAAGCAGCAGGCAGGTGCTTCCCTTTATTAATATATGGGGCTTGTCAGAAGTACAAGACTACAAAAATTGGCTTGCTTTGATGTATTGAACTGTTTCAGAGAAATATTRCGCCAGCAATTTCCCCTCCCTTGGCCTCGGGAGAAAGTGTCTGTCTGGAGTGGYTCTGGGAAGGAGGAAAAGTTCTCTCCCAGCTCCAGAAGGCTGTGCCTAAGGAAGTTTGGTGTGTGGGGGTGAGCAAAGCTGACCTTCCTTTATGTTGTGATCTTTTCTAAATGGGGATGACAGATCTTTGCAAAGAATTATTTTCCCGGTAATGTATCAATGGAAGGAATTCAGTCTTTGAGGCTTGTTCAGATTGGGGAATTGCTACGGATCAGATGCACTTCCTTATCCACGGAATTCCTCTGGATCACATGCACTTCCTTATCCACAAGGTCGAGTAGCTGTGCCTCCTGAGAATTGTCCAACATGGACAAGATTGTCCTGATCACTWAATAATTCCCTTTTCCTGTCCCTTCCATGCCATGAAGTGTGGCTGTAGGTGATGGACATTTCCCCAGCTTCTCTCCCGTCTTGTTCTCCTTCTGACCCTCTCAGTTTTTAACCACTCWGCCACTGGGTTGTGCAGGGGAATATATTGCTGTCTGATGGGATTGAAGTGGATCAAGAACTGTCTGAGTGATCCAATGAAAGCGATTAAAAACTCGGAAAGTCGGCCCTGCGCTGCGTCGGGCTTTGCCTCCGGCGATAAGAAAGGAAATTCTAAATGCTTGTTGAGAAGAGCGTTCTTCATGTTTGCCATTTGTGCCAATTTGCGGGCTGTTCTCCTAATTAATCATCCCTTTAGGGTGCGGTTTAGCTCCTGACAATTGCTGACACGAAACCTGCACCCTCCAGACCGTGCGGGTGGTGGGTGTCGGAGGAAGGAGGGGATGCGGCCGTATAAATGCATTCCRCAGCCTTTGAAATGAATAAATGAATTCCCGAGCGCTTCAATCACTCTTCCCCGCTCCAGGCCAAAGCCAAACATTGTTCTTACTCGCTGCGAGTTTCATTTGCCAGCGCTGTGATATTAAACTAACCAAGATTCCATTACACGGGGCGTATTGAAATGAAATACGATGGAAATGGAGATTGTCTAACCCTCTGCATGAAATGAGTGTCGTCTGGAAGGGAAGGTGGCTGTGCTAAACGCTGTTATCTCTCGACGGTGTCAGCTCCTTGCTTGCCTTTGTGCCGGGAAAAAAAAAAAAGAAAAAGAGGAAAAGTGGTGACCCCCTCTTGAGTGAAGCCTCAACAAACACGAATTTGATTATAAAAACAGGAGGARTTTGTAAAGCTCTTCCCTGCTGCGTGCAAGACACACCCGGGGTGGGGAACAGACCCTTCTTCCCTGTAAAAGTGTTTAAATTACGCAGTAATTAGCTGGAGTTTCTGAACGGGCTTTGACACAAGGACTGGGGCCGGGCAGAACTCTCAGGAATGGGTCAGGCACTGCTTTGCAAAGTTAAGCTCCTTTTGTTCTCCCTCTCCTGGTGCTGAATGTCCTGAAGGATTTTCGTGGTTTGTGCTGGAGATCACCTTTCCTCGTCCCACAAAAGTATAGCTTTGATTTCACTTGAAATCAGGAAATTGAACATTCCCACCTCTGGGTAAA
>JANSVG010000728.1:25228-45937 GCA_025434525.1 Malurus alboscapulatus | reverse complement strand
TTTTTTTTTTTCCCTTGGGTCACTCACAAAAATGCTTCTCCAGCCATGAGTAAAGGCATGGGGAAAGGTAGAGTTTAATTCCTCTCCTCGGTTTCTTAGCTAGTTCTAAATAAATAAATCACCCAAACTCGTTGGATTTTGTCCAAAGTCTCTGAAGATCTCTCTGTGCTCCTGATTTCACTCTCATTGATCCCAAATTTCAGAGCCTGTGAGATCTGACTCTTAATTTTTGCCTGTATTTCAATATGCAGAGTATTAGTTATATTTTTTTTAGACAATAATGTGTTCTGGGAGGATATTTTGGTGTTTTCCTCAGCTCTATCTGGTGGTRTTGTTCAGTAAGTGCTGTCACACATTACCCAAATCAATGGGATCACAAAGGGGGRATTAGCAGTGCCGAGTAGGTAATTTCCCTAATTGATTGGCATTGTCATGGAAATGAATGTGTTTGTTGTGGGGYTCTACTCCAGGTGTTCCTCGGGAGGATGGTTTGGGACAGAATGGGCTTCTCTGGAGATCCCCTAGGGCTTGCCTTGTTTGAAAACWCCCAGTTTAAGCGTCGCAGGGAAAATCTGAATGTGACTGAAACATAACTCTGGGGTGTAACAGAATGAATGCCGGGAAAAAAACAAGTTTTTGTGAGTTTCCAGGGAGCAACTTCCAGCTTGGGGGCTCCTGCTCTATTCACGGGAGCCTCGTTCAGGCCACGAAATCACCATCAGTTCATGTGATTTCTTTAATGTGCAACAAATGGTGATGTGTTCCACCATCATTTTTGTCCTCAGGAGACTTTCCTCCTTGTGCTCAAAAATTCCTCCAGAATATTGTTTTGAGGTATTGTTCTCCTAGAAACCAGGCTCAGCTCAGGCTTATGTTGCACTGAGCTRTTACAGACAAAGATTTTTAATTAGGATATAATGATTTTGTGTACAAGACACCGATTTGGGATGGGAGAGGTGTCGATTCTGCTGCCGATTCCATCGTGGACCTGATGTTTACTCATAGACTAATTACTTCATTGTGTCTGTGTTTCCTCTGCCTTGTCTCTCATASACTGTAAATGTTTTAGGGATTGAGATTTTTTTCCCTACTGAATTGTATGAACCAACCACRAGGCAACCCTGATCTCACTGAGGGCTTCAGCCGCTCCTATGTAACATTTATAACACTCCTGATTAATAATATATTCCAGATGAGCTTCCGAAAGCCCAGCTTTGGAAGTTAAATCAGTCAGCAATTTCTGAGATTCAGATCTTTAAAGAAAAAAAAAAAAATCTAATAAATTGATTTCTTTGTGTTGCGCTGTTGACATTGTGGCAACTCAGCTCCCAATCCTGTAATGACTTCTCTGCAAACCTGAGTGTACTGTTGAGCAGTTTCTGCTCATGTTTGAAATGTAAAGTGCATGTGAGCTGTTGAATTGGAAGAAAACATAAAAACCCAGATTCTTTTCATTGTTTTGAAATGCTGCTTTGTGTTCTTGCATACAAATCTTTGCCTTGTAYAAAGGATTTGTGTCTCCTGACCTTTACTACAATGAGTTCTTGCATGTGCTCTGTGTTTACAGCCCATTGATACCAGCCCCTGAAACCAGGTATTTTGGGTGAAAATGCTGTCATGTTCTCTGTGCTGCCTGTGAGAATATGGAATCCATGTCACTTCGGGCTTCTTTAGTGTCTTTAATTATGCGCAAGCCCAAAATTAATGAGCCAGCTCTCTGCATGTGAAAGAAGTCAGCAGTTTTTGGGTCTTTCTGCACGAACACTTCACAGATTCTGACTGAGGTTAGGGAGCTACTGTGCCACAAATTAATCTCGTTCTGCAGGGGATGTCTGAGGAAATTAGGTGATTACTCTCTGARAGTGCCAGTTTCTCTGTGGTGTGAGAAGTCTCTAACAGCAGCGCTGTGAGAAACCAGCTCAGAGGAACTGCCTGGTGCTGGGTGAGACAAATCCCACGGGGGAATTCTGAGGGGTCAGGTCTGGGTGCTCAGGGTGGAGCAGGAAATCTGCCTTCACGGCTCTGTGAAACGTTTCCTTCTGTGGCAGCACCCAGAGTTTTCCTGCATCGTCAGGAAGGCAAATTTTGTGTTTCAAAAGAAAGGAATTTAAAATGCTTCAGAGATTCTTTGCCCTAATGAATGTGATACCCTGGGGGAAGCAGGTAAATACCTTTTTGGGTCTCTTTTTTTATGTTTATTATTATTGTTTCTGCTCTGGATGATCTGAAACACTGGAAGAACCCTTGTAAACCCCCTGTTATTGTTTTGACATCAAATATTAGAAGAAGGGTTAACTCTGAGTATAACTCACCCAGAGAGGTAGGGCTTTGGAAAAAGTGTGCAATTTCTTTTTAAGAACTAATATGTGGAGTCAGATTACTTTGTGGAGCCAGAGTTAGGAGTAATAACTTACAAAAACCCCAAGAAATGGCAATCACACACGTCTGAAGAGCCCCCAGCACAGGGTGACTGGCCTGAGTGGCACTGAATGAAGCACTCACTGGCTTTTTGTGATGCCACTACGTGAGGCCAATGCAAATTCAGATGTTTCATCCYCAGGCCAATTCTTCTTTGTTAATATTTTCTTTCATCTCGCATGGGAACAAAAAGTTTAAAATATTTGCAGAAAGTGGAGGCCTTTAAAAGATGCCTGAAACACTTTGCCTTGTTCTCATGGTAATCCAGACCCRCCTGCACTGTCTGATATCTGCTCTGAGCAGGGATTTGACTCTTGGGAGATCCACCAGCCAGGGAATCAACTGGATTCCCCCAGCTGTGGAATCAGCAATGCTGGCTTACAGCTGCATCAGTTCAGGGCTGGGTTTTGACTGTAGGGTAAATCTTTACCTTTTGTTGTCTTTTTGTAGAACCACAGAATGGTTTGGGTGGGAAGGGACCTCAAAAATCAATTTACAGTCCCCTGCCGTGGCAGGGACACCTTTCACTGTCCCAGGCTGCTCCCAGCCCCAATGTCCAGCCTGGCCTTGGACACTGCCAGGGATCCAGGGGCAGCCACAGCTTCTCTGGGCACCCTGTGCCAGGGCCTCCCCACCCTCCCAGGGAACAATTGTCCCAGTGTTCCATCTAACCCTTGTCCTGTCACTCCTGACTGATCCTGTGGCCATCCCTCCCAGGACACTGCAGCCACTGCTCTGTGCACTGCCCATAAAATGCCCCTGGGAAAGTCAGCCCTAGGAATAAACCTGGCAGGCAAACTGGAGTTTAGTTAAGCTGAAATGCCAGCCTAAGGATGTGGACAGTGCTTGGTGTCCATCCTGAGCAGGCTGGGACCAGCTGCAATAGGAGCTGTGTAAGGCTGGGATGAGCAACATTCCCAGAAAACAGCATTGCCAGAAAACAAACATAAGGATGAAATGTCTTAAATAAGCCATCCTGTCATGGCACCAAGTGGATAAAGGCCTGGTGGTGACCTCACTTGAAGCTGTTTGGGGTTTTGTGCCATTCCATTTTTCCCAAACTGATTTACCTTCGAGTTAAACTACCCTAACCTGTGCTCTAGGAAAATCAGACCTGTTTTATTAAAATTCAATTCTCCTTGCACTTTTCCTGTTATTTCAAACATCTCTGCTCTTTGGACCAACCCCAGTTTCAGAGATCCCTTGGGATGTTTGCTGGAGGAGGAGGATGGAGYYCTCTTTAGCCCCTCCTCATGTGCTGACTGCAGTCAGGGTTTGGGATTTCATATCAGAACTCCAGACAAATGCAGCTTTGCTTGAGTCGGGTAAATGTGGTCTGAGTGTTGTCTCTGAACCCAACTGGGGCTGTTCCATGGACCAGCCAGAGCTGGCACCTCCTGCCACAGAGGTGGCRGTGTTTGGGCCTGGCCCCTGGCAAGGTGACAGCAGAGTGACAACCCCAAAGGTGGCCCTGTGATCACCAGGCAGAACCCACTGAGCAGCCACAGCCCAGGTGTGATCACAGCACTGGGAGAGAGAACCTGACCTCAGAGACATCTGCTCTGATTGCCCTAATGGATTTGATGTGTTTTCAGCAAAAAAGATGTTTTGCCACCGGGAAAACACTGAGTTGGAGAATTTCTGCCTGGCACGAGGCGCAAGGAGCTCCTTCATTTAATCAAATGCTTGTCAGGCRCACTTCACACATCTCTCACAGCAATTAAAGGAGCCATTTTCCTGGAGTAAGGAAGGCTTTGGGTTAGACATGATTTTAAATATAAAATATGACATGTTTTGTCAAGAGTATCTTTAAAATGACAGTCTTGCTTTATGCTCGATTTTGTCTCTGTGACTGACTGGTGAGAACTGAGATAACTTTTAGGGCAATAATTTAGCATGTTTTTAATTAGTTTGCTATTTGCATCTGATATTTCTCTCAATTGAAAAATGCTAGAAAATATTTTCTTTTTCCTGCCAAAGGGCTACATATCAAAATTCAGACACCAACACGGAAAGGTGCAGTACATTTATGACCTTGTGTGATTAGTGATCTCTGAATCTAATCTTAAGGTACTTTAATGGACTATAATTATCTACAGTGTATAGTTACTGCCTTTCCTGAGATTGATTTAAAATTGCCTCAGGAGGCAAGTGCTGTGTAATTATCTGATAAGAACTAAACTTGATACTCTGACTGGAAACTTTTGGAAACACAAAAATAAATATAGTTCAGGACAAAATTTATTGCTGGCCAGCTTCAGAAATGAAATCTGTTCTCCCAGGCTGTCTCTGCGGTGATGGATAAAGAAGAAAAGGGGAAAAGCTTGCAACCATTTTTGAGATATCAGCCAATTCAGCAAATTTAGTGGAAGGTGGGCTTGTCCTCTGCCACAGATGTTCTTACAGAACCATGAGCAGAAGAGGGGAAGCTGGAGGAGAAAGAAGTGTGMACTCCTCTGACCCAGATACTGAGACAACAAGGTTTTGTATTAAACAAGGTGCTCAGGACGTTCTGTCCATGGAAATTGGTGACTCCAGGAAGGGAGGGAGGCTTTGCCAACTTTCTGTGAGTTGTCCCTGACGCTCTGTGCTGGAGTTTCCAGGAGAACACAAACCCCATACTGGGGGGACATTGTCAGTGGAGGTGGTGACACCAGTGCCAATTTACAGCTCCACTAAATTAATCCCCTTTTTTATTTATTTATGTATTTATTTATTATTATTTAACACACAGCACTGACAGTGCTGCTGAGTGTGGCATGCTCTAGGGAAATCAGACCCAGTTTTAAAAAATTCAATTCTCCTTGCACTTTTCCTATAATTTCAAATATCTCTGCTCTTTGGACCTACTCCAGTTTCAGAGATCCCTCGGGATGTTTGCTGGAGGAGGAGGATGGAGCTCTTTATGCCCCTCCTTGTGTGCTGACTGCAGTAAGGCTTTGGGATCTCATATCAGATTAGTGAGATGTCATCTCAAGGAATGATTGATTTTGGTTTTCGAGAGGAATATGAGGGTCCAGAGAACAGGGGCCTTCATGGTGATCTTCAAGATGCTGCTTTCTTGATTTAGGCTTTTTCCGTTCTTTTTGATTGGGCTGAAAAGCTGTGCTTGGGCAAATGGGGTGTGCAGATGGGCCAAGCTTTCCATATTCAGTTGTGCCTCATTGTCCAAAATGCATTGAGAAGGTCCTTTTTTATCTCCTGCAGTCTTCTCAAACTGTCAGAGATAATTTTCTAACACAAAGGCTGTTGCATCTTCCTCAATGCACCTAAATTTTGGACTTTTTAAATGAGGAATGAGTAAAATCACTCCATGGAGTGGGTTTCCCAAGTATCCTGAAGTGGTTTGATGGTGCAGACTGGAGGCAGTCCCTATGTACTTGATGGAAAGGAAAAGTTCCTCAAGCGTAAGAAGCTAAAAGATGAATATATGTTGACAGGAAAATTTGAAGGAGTAAAATGTGAATGGAGTTTGGAGCCTTCCCACCAAAATTCCACAAAGCAGCAATCAGGGAGGGGGGTGTTCAGTGGAGAAGTGAAGGAAATGTAAAGGGAAAAAAGCAACATGAAAAGGGACAAAAAGGGAAATTTACTGGCAATATGATGTGGAATCTCAAAACACTGAGAAACAACCAAAGCTGGCAGCAGGATTTTCTCCTGTAGTTTTGGGAGACAAAACCTTCACAGGCCCACTGGAAGATGGAGGTGATAAAATCTCTAACAGTGACTCAGAAATGGCAACACGATGAAATATTCAGGAAGAACGACACTCCACATCACAGTCCACATGTCATCTGAGCATTTCCAGCTTGGGCAGCACGACATCAGCTGCAGATCTAATATGTTATTCAATTAATATGGAATGAGGGGACGGGAATAGAACGATCAGGAGAACACGTGGGTTATGGAAATAGACCCTGAACTTGTTCAATCATGAGGAGACTACAAATGGTGGCAAAGGAGCTGGTGAGCTTGATATACTCAGTTCAGTAGACTTTTGTAAGGCATTTAACCCAGCCAGCTTGACATTCTGTGAAAGAACGAGTGATGCCATGTCAGGGAAGCTCACAGTAATTGGATTGAAACCCGACTGACACAGCTCAAGATGTCGTTACTGCAGAACAACCGTCAGATTTTTTTTCTGATTTTTCTCTCCCCAGAGCTGAAGTCTGCCTGGATTAGGAGTAGGCAGAAGTTATTGAATATTTTTATCTAGAAGCAGGGAAAACTCAATGCAGATAAAGCGTGGAGATGACAGAGGGCTGATGAAGTGGTAAATAATGAGGAGGCTTGGGAACAATCTAGAAAGCTTGACAAGTCAGCCCACTCAGAATGAGTTTGTTTTAACATCATCCAAGTCAGGACAGGCAAGGTTTGTATCTCTTTTTATGTAACAATTGTTAAAAGCAAGACAGTGTGCAGGTGTGTAAAATCCTGAGCGACCTGGGGTAGTGGAAATTGTCCCTGCTCATGGCAGGGGTGGGGCTGGATGGGCTTTAAAGCCCTTTCCAACCCAAACCATTCTGGGCTTTAAAGAGTGCTGCCCCTTATCCCTTTCTGTTCCCTGTGTAGAGAGCTCTCCATGAACTTCTCCAATGTGAGTCCATCCCAGCAATTCCATCTGCCCAGTAAGTCCTTTATTTCCTTCTTAAATCTGTTATCCCAGAGGGGTTACCATCATTCCTGCTGGGCTCAGCCTTGGCCAGTGGCGGGTCCATCCTGGAGCCAGCTGAAATTGGCTCTGCTGGACACTGGGTAAGCTTCTGACTCACAGCAGCCTCCCAAAACCTGGCCATGCCACCCCAACACAGCAGAGAAGGGCTGGGAGAGTTCAGAGAGGGATTTGAGGGACAAAGGGGATCCCTGACATGGTGGCACTGCTGGATGCTTGGTGGCACTCTGCACTCGGAGGTAAGCCAGCATGAGAAAAGGATCCCTGACCCCTTCCCATTTTGTGGAAATGTCCCTGAGCCCTTCCCAATCAATGGGAAATGTTCCTGACCCCTTTCCAACCCATGGGGAAATGTCCCTGACCCCTACTCAGTCAGTGGGAAATGTCCCTGACCCCTTCCCAATCAGTGGGAAATGTCCCTGACCCCTTCCCAACCAGTGGGAAATGTCCCTGAATTCTTCCCAGTCAGTGGGAAATGTTCCTGAATTCTTTCCAGTCAATGGAAATGTCCCTGACCCCTTCCCAATCAATGGGAAATGTCCCTGACCCTTTCCCAACCCATGGGGAAATGTCCCTGACCCCTTCCCACCTCAGGGTCCTGACAGGTGGTCAGTGGGGCAGTGGGAATGTTTCCCACAGATGCTCAGTGTGCTTCTCAGATGCTCAGTGTGCTTCTGAACTCTGGCTGAAGTTTTCACTGCAGCACTGATCTGAGCAGAACCGCTAGATTTTTGTCCTAGATATATAATTTACCGGGTGTTTTGAAACAAATGTCACTTGCTTTTTGTGTTTATGGACAGCTGGGGACCATGAGGCAGCTGTTTAAAGAACTGTATTTACTTTTGGATGTAAACAAAATATTAAAGTGCCCTGCAGGAATCTCTGTGCTCACACAAACAGCTCATATTCTATATTATTTATATGTGAGAGTGTGAGGGTTGCTGCAGCTTGTCTCTGTCTGATGCACTAACTCTCCCTATGTGACAGCTCTCTCTGGATGGAGCAATCTGCAGAGAGTGGACAGGCAGTTGCTGCAGGGCCACTCCAAAGATGTTGTTAAGAAAAAAAAAGTCTTTTTTTCTGTCCTCTTAGATGAGGAAGATGAAAGAAAAAATCTCCTCAAACACAAACTTTTTTTTTTGCTAGCAAAAACTTGGTTGCTTTTCCTCATGAAAGAATGATGGAAAATTAAAATAGGAGCTTTGCATAACTTGGAAGGACATGATGGGAAGCTGTAGCTCTGATAAACTGCTCTCCTTACTCACGATGAGCAGTGGCAGATGTGCTTTCTCTCAGCCTGTCACAAGTGCTCAAATGCAGCCTTAAAATTCTCCCTGAGCCACCCCGACCTCTCTGTCTGGTGGGGACATTGCCACTGACTTGAGAGCTGTTCCTGTTTATTTTAAAAATGCACGGAAGAGAAGATCCTCTCTTGGAAGGTTAATTAGAGTGTTCATGGTACCTTATCTGGGCTCATCTAAAACAGAGGCTGTACAAAATTGAGAGAATCCAAAGCAGTTCTGTTATTGCAGGGCCTTCAGGGCCATTCAGGGCAGTCCCAGCCCACCCAGGGGCTGCACCCACAATGGACAATGGCTCACGGGTTTTTCACCCTTTATCAGTTTTGTCCATTTGCACATCGGGGCTGAATCCTCCAATTGCAGCTGCAGCCAATGCAGTCATTCACTCCAAGTTGGCTCCCCCAATTCTCTGCTGTTTCCATCTCTTGGGGTCTGGCACAGTGAGGTGTCCTTGAGTTTGGGGCTGCAGAGGAATTGTTTTGTGTAAAAATGGGAGAGCAGGAGCTCAGCACTGTCTGTGGAGTCTGGAGTTATCCACTGAAGAATTACAGGGTTACAGAGACATGGAAATGGAGAAGCTGAAATCCTAAGGCATCATTCAAGGCTCTGGACTGTGATTCCCGTTCTCCCTGAATGGTTCCATGTGCCATTCCCTGCTCCAGCCTCTCCCAGCGATGGCCCTGGGCCTGTCAGAAGCCTGGGAGAAGGCCCTGGGGACACGTCCCTGGAACGCAGAATGACAAGGTGTCACTTTGGCTGGGAATTCTTGCCAGCAGCTCTGCAGATGTGTCAGGGACAGGCAGGAGGGGCTGGAGAGAGGAGCTGATCGCTGCTTCCTGGGGGTTTGCTCTGGAACAGGGTGCGGATGGCCCATGGCTGGCCCTGGGTGTCCTGGACCTTTCCTGCCTCACCCCACAGGGATGTTGGCTCTCACCTCTGCAAGAATGAATGTGGCATTGGAGTAGCCGTCAACTCACTTAAATATGGGTTTTTTTTTGGAATGTTTGCAGCTTCTGTTGAGGTCAGTGTTATAGGTGCACACTTTTCTGGGACATCCCAGTGTTTCTGGCTCAGACTGAGGTGGTGTGGTGGGATGGAGTTAATTTGATGAATCCATCCTGATGCCTTAGGATTTCAGCTTCTCTATTTCCATGTCTCTGTAACCCTGGAATTCTTCAGTGGATAACTCCAGACTCCACAGACAGTTCCCAGCTCCTGCTCTCCCATTTTTACACAGAACAATTCCTCTGCAGCCCCAAACTCAAGGACACCTCACTGTGCCAGACCCCAAGAGATGGAAACAGCAGAGAATTGGGGGAGCCAAGTTGGAGTGAATGATTGCATTGGCTGCAGCTGCAATTGGAGGATTCAGCCCCGATGTGCAAATGGACAAAACTGATAAAGGGTGAAAAACCCGTGAGCCATTGTCCATTGTGGGTGCAGCCCCTGGGTGGGACTGCCCTGAATGTCCCTGAAGGCCCTGCAATGAACAGAACTGCTTTGGATTCTCTCAATTCTGTCCAGCCTCTGTTTTAGGTAAGCCTGATTTAGGCATGAATGCACCCCCAGCAACACCAACCCTATAAACCTTGGTGTTCTGAGACAGCCTCCCTTCATATTTACTCAGACACATTATAAATTTGGGTGATATCCACAGTATCAGAGGAGAGTTTTTATGATTACATGACACAATGCCAGAAAAAGCCCCAAACAATCCAAGGCCTATGAAAATCAGCAGTTTGTGCTGGGAAAAATCAATAAGCAATTTGCCCAGAGAATCCCAAAGAGAACGCATGTTTTTTTGAGACTTAGAATAACTTTTGCTTATTGATTCCTAAAATCTCCCAGACAGGGAGAAATGTAAATACAGGGATGCTGCTGCTCTGGAGTTCAGTGGGAGGAGGATCAGGCCCTGAGCAGGCAGCTTGGGATTTACAGAGGTATGCTCTGCTGCTTAATGAAACTCTTTAATTAGAAAACTTTGTCACAGCCTGGATGTGGCTGGAAGGCAGTTTTACCAAACAGGCTGAGTAATTCCTGCCAAGCATTAGGGCTGATTGGTATTCTCAGCTTGGGAGGGAGAGGAGCAGGGAGAGCACTGATAATGAGAGCAGGGCGGCTCTCAGGGACTTGCCCTTGTGGGCTCACGGGGAGTCTTTGTCTTTGGAGCAGTTCTGGTGCCTACTGCCACCTGACAAGATAGAATTAAGTTGAAATATGAAAAGCTGCGTGTTTTGACTGGCTTTAAGTCAGGCTGTGCAAAGCCAGAGTGCCAGATCATGGCAAACTTAACTCGATGTGGCCATGTGCGTAACCATGTCTACTTTTAACCAGTTTGACTTCATGTTCACATTGAATTTTTAAATTTTCATTTTAAAAGCTTCTGCTGCTATCAGAGAACGGAGTAATATTGCTAGTTCAGTCTATGTTTCTGATTTTTCCAGGTTTCTGATGTTTCTATGTTTGAGAAAAGTAAAGGAGGCTTAAATTGAGAACTCAGTTTTTAAACTCAATTACAGCAGAGTTTTAAGTGAAGAAAATATTTTCAACTTCAGGGTAATTTTCTTGTAAGGACAAACCACACATTTTGCATGTTCTCCTTTATTCACGCTGCTGGATATTAAAGCAAAGTTGGGGCTTTCCACAAATGAGATTGACAATTGTTTTATTCTTAAAATGCCAAAGGAAAAAAAATCTGTGTCAGTTCTTCAGTCTGATTTTTTTTTTTAACTGTGCAAATGTATCCAAAATATCAAGAATTCATGTGAGGAATAAATGACGAATTGTGTCAAGCACACCCTTCTCTGTCCTTAAAAATGTCATTGTTTTTGCCTGCCAGTTATTGAGCTGCTCCTCCTGACTTTGTGTGGTGCCTGATCTAATTTTACTGCTGGGTACCTCACATCATCAATCTCCAAAATTTGGCCTCATTTCCATCTCCTCACAAAACTCAGCACAGGCAGAAACAGGCTGGGATGTATCACAGTGTGTAACTAAGAAAGGTGATGTTTAAGGGATATCTTGATCAGTGTCAAAGGGATAAATTCAAGATTTTTTTAGCTGGGAAATTATTTAGTTTTGAGTTAATATCCAAATCTACCCCTTTGATTAAAACATTGAGGGATAAATTTCCTGGATAAACATTGAACAGTTTCTTACTGTGGTCATGTAGGAAGAGCATTCAGAAGATTAGGAAGAATTGTTTCTAAAAGGGTGAGCTTCACCGTGATGTCATTCTTGTGGATTTTATAAAATTGGTTCCATAGAGACAGGTTTTTAATAGACACATAGGAACAAAATATTAAAAAAATGAGAGATGCTCTGTGACCATGGGCACAATCCTGAGGGCCTATTTTGCAAAGATGATCAGTATGAAGGGGTTTTTTTTCTGACATTTGGCCCTATCTAATAAATATTTCCTTTGCTTCTGCTTGTGTCCATTGGCTGTAGCTGCGGATGCTGGAGGGATGTGTCTCTTGGTCTGTCTGACAGCTGAACCCGGGCACTGGCAGATGCCATGGCCACATGCTCTGGTCCCTGAACAATGTTTGTGCCCTTCACTGGGCTCTCTCTGGTGGATTTTATACAATTGGCTCCATAGGGTCAGATTTTTTTAAGGAACCAAGTAACTCCTCAAGAAGGAGAGCAAGGGTTTTAGAGATGCTCTGTGACCACGGCACGACCCTGGAGCCCAGACCTGAGTACGTGCTCCAGCTGTGGCCTCTCCAGTGCTGGGGAGAGGGAGAATTCTCCTTTCTGGAGATGCTGTCAGCATTCCCAGCCCAGCCCAGGCCTCCTTTGCTGCACAGCCACGGTGCTGGCTCATGTCCAGCCTGGAGGCCATCCTGGCCCCAGCTCCTTCTCTGCCAAGCAGCTTTCACTTTCTTTTATTTGCACTTTCTTTTATTGCCTTTGTTGAATTGCAGGCCATTCACCCTGGCCCGTTTTTCCATCCAGTTGAAGGGTATCCAGAGCTGCCAGCACATCCAGGGCTCTGCCTGGAGATGGATTGTGGGTGAAGCTGATGGAATGCACTCTAACCCAGCAGCCAGGTCATTTAATAAACTCCTCCAGCAGTATCGGTGCCAGTATTGATCCCTGAGGGATGGAGGTTGAACTTGCACGTGTCTGTTCTCAAGGAAAATCTGTGGAGCTTTTCCAGGACAGCTTTTCCCTTCCCACTGTGGCTCCTCAGACACAGCAGCTCTGAGACATCAGGAGCCTCTCAGATGTAAATGGGGAGAGAATTGCGCTGCCCCTTCTCAGGGAGAGCAATTTCAGTCCCTCACAAGGTGTTAACACCACTGAGTCACAGGATAATTTAGGTTGGAAAGGGCGTCTAGAATCGAGTCCAACATTTAACTAATACTTAATCAATTTCTGGTATTTTTAAAGATGTCTGCATGAAGATTCTCAGATAGCCAACCCAGAAAAGAAGAGAGCTTAGCATCTCCAGGCTCCCAGCTCGCCCTGTCAGGTTAGAGAATAGACTATTCACTGCTAATTCAGTCTATACTTCTGATGTTTCCAGGTTTCTGATGTTTCTATGTTTGAGAAAAGCAAAAGAGGCTTAAATTGATTGGATACTGTGTCTCAGAGCTTTATCCCCGCCCCTGTCACAACAAATAACTTCTGGGAGCCCTATCCCAAGGTTTTGTCATGGAAACATTTGTGTGGGAGAGAATTTTCCTTGAGTGTCTCACGGAGGTAGGGGGTTCAAGACAGAATGAAGCATTTTGTGAGGTAAATTCAGGGCCTTCCCTCTCCACACATGTGACTTATTGGAGGTAAAGTGTTGCACTTCAGGAAGATTCCAGCTGATTTGGTAGAGTTTTGAAAGAAATTAGAGAATTTTTTTTTTATGGGTTCCCTCTTACAATATAAACTTACACTCTGAATTTTAGGAAGTAAGGCACAAAAGAACCCAGCAGCAGTTCTTCACTGAAATGTTTTAAACATATCAGAGTGGTGATTCTGAACTGGAAACCAGGCATATTTCCTATGACTACTATTGCTGCTCCTAAAAAATCCTATAACTGGGAAATAGGACATGAAACCCTTTTAGCTGAGGCCTTGCAGCTAAAGCCAACTTTCTGATGGAAGAAGTTTGTGCAGAACAGTTAAATCCTGTGTGGGAAAAGAGCTTTGTGCAAGGTAGGAACTCCTCCTGGGGCTTGTAAATGTGTTCAAAGATTTGCCCTGATTTTTGCTGTAGGAGAACAGCACCGATGGCTGAGGTGCTTCTCCTGCTCCTGGAATTGGTATCCCCTCAGCAGAAAAGCCGGTGGTTTAAGAGGATGGATAAAGCTTTATTTTGTACACAACTCTTTTCTGGTGCCTTGTCTGAGGTGGTGCTGGTGGAAAGGATGAGATGAGACAGGACAAGAGGGAGCGGCCTCAAGTTGCCCTGGGGGAGGGTTAGATTGGATATTGATATGTAGCAAATATAAAATGGAAAATATTCTTCACAGAAAGGGTTGTCAAGCAGTGGCAGAGATCATGTTCAAGAGGTGGCGTTCACCTCATCCTTGGAGCTGTCCAAGAAACGTGGATGTGGCACTTGGGGACAAGATCTAGTGGTGAATACAGGCACGGTGCCGGGCTGATGGTTGGACTTGATGGTCTTAAATTCTTGTCTTTGTTGTCTTTTGGCTGGTTTTAGAATTCTGAGGTTGGCACGGGTAAGGGGATAAAAGGGTTTTCCCTCGGTGTTCAATGGGATCTCGGGTGCACAACTCTCCAAAGGTGGAACACACCGAGATGCACCCCCCGTATAACATGGATACAATTCTTACAGACCTCACAAATGAGCAAATCTGTCTAGAATCATCCAATAAGAAACTCAACAAATGCAGTGATGTCCCCCTATTTTAGAGAATCCCCCCAGATGAGTCCAGAGCCCAGTTCACACAATGTGTTCCTGAGAAAAGGCTCCAGCCAAGGTTGAACCTTCGAGTTTGAGACAGCCCTGAGCTCAGCAGCCCCTGCTGGGGATGTTTGGTCTCTCTGCCCAGCAGGACCCCAAAACTGAGCTGGAATATCAGGCTACAGAAATTACAAAAATGTAGGCAAAGGGTACCAGGAATACATAAAGGGTACAAAAAATTTCTAAAAGGATATCTGAAATATCTAAAAAGGTATATAAAATATGTAAAAGGGTATCGAAAATGAAAAGGCAATAGTCATCAGGCATCATCTTAACAATCTTGTGATTCTAAGAGGTGTCACCCCCATTGCTGTGCCACCTCCTGGAGCTGCTTCCAGGAGCAGAGCCCAACCTGGGCACAGGAGGACACTTTGGAATAAAGATGAGATATTGGGAAGGGATTGTTCCCTGTGAGGGTGAGGAGGCCCTGGCACAGGGTGCCCAGAGAAGCTGTGGCTGCCCCTGGATCCCTGGCAGTGCCCAAGGCCAGGCTGGACAATGGGGCTTGGAGCAGCCTGGGACAGTGGAAGGTGTCCCTGCCCATGGCAGGGGTGGCACTGGATGGGCTTTGAGGTCTCTCCAGCCCAAACCATTCCAGGATTCTCTGCTCTCAGACAGTGCAGAGGAGTGGGTCAGACTGCAGGCATTACTTCAGCTGCTCAGTGCCAGTCCTGGCAGGGCCCCACAGGGTTTATTTTTTTGTAACTCATTATTTATCAGGCTGAACTCGCCCTGTCTGGACACCAAAAGCAGCCTGCAAAGGGAAGAGCAGCATGGCAGAGAATGTTCCAGACTGCAAACCTCAACCAGAAAACCTTTGCAGTTTGTTTCCTCCCTGTGAAACGATTTTGTTGTTTTTTTCAGGCTCTGCTAGGTTCTGCCTACAGTTGTCATAATTTTCCTAACCAGTTACAGACATTAGGGAAAAATACCTTGCAAGGATGAGGTAAATGGAAATTTCTCTTGTCTGTCGAGCTCAGTGGGTTGTAAAGGAAAATATTCATAGTATTTATTTCCATTATATTAAAATTGCTGCCTACATCTCCCAGTACCTTAAAAAACAACAGAAAATTAGATTTTTTTTCCCCCATATGGCTGGGGTGGGGAAAAAACATCCTGTGGTGTTATGCCTATTTATTTTTTTTTTTTTTTGTCTTTCCCTTTGTGCTGCTAGCCCAGGCTGTGGCACTTTGCTAAGCAGGGAGCTAAGGCTGCTGATTTGTGTAACACCTGTCATTATTTCAAAGCAGGCCGAGAGCTGTAACAAACCCTCTTTGCCGGGAGAGAGGGAGCTGCATTTCACAGATGCCGACGAAAAGCCGGCGTTTTTCTGCCCGCCGCATCCCGCCTGCAAGCGGCGGTGCTGAATCAATCACTGCTGCTCCAAACCTCTCCAGAGCATCCCTCGGTGCCTGGGAACTCACACCAGGGATTCCCCAAGCAGTGCAGCCTCTTCCCCAGGCTGTGCACGCTGGTTAGCGTCCCTCTTCCCCTTGTTTTTTATTGAGAATGCTGCATGTGCTTCATTGCAATAAATGCTTTGCCGTTCAATTTTCTCTAATGTATTTTGGGAGCTGCATAACAGACAGGTGGCTTCTCTCCCCACGCTGCAGAAGGACTGAAATTTGGAGAACATTTACCTTCCAAAATATATAAAAGGGTGTATAGAAGAAAAGGCAAAAATCAGGGTTTTAAAAATTTTATTGCTTTTCAAGGCAAGGGTTCTCTCATCCATGGGAAAACAATGTTCCCAGGTGGGAGTCCTTCAGTGGGAACAGGATGAAGTTCCCTCCTCATCCTTGGAAGTGCTCAATAAACACATGGATGTGGTACCTGGGGCCGTGGCTCAGTGGTGATGTGGCACTGCTGGGTTACTGGTTGGGCTCCATGGTCTAAGACAGCTTTTCCAAGCACCATCATTCCCTGATTCTGAGTTGTTAGTGATTGATACACTGACTCTGTTCTGAGGTTTTTTGTCTGTAAAGTGGTTTATTGTAAAGAAGTTTCATATTTTATAAGAATTTAAACAATTAATTATCAGTTTCTATTTGCATATTTTCTCACACAGCCAGGGCCAATATTCCAGAGGCATTTCAGAGATTGTGCTTCACCCTATAATAGCCCTCTACTTTGTGTTAATTTATATTATAAAATCTGCTTTGCAAAACTGATCCTAAGCACCTTTTCCTAATTTGTAAGAATATTGTTTAAATACAAGAACATTTTGGCTTTTAATTTCCCGTGCTTTCCAGAAGAGACTCGGGAGCAGGTGCGAAACCAGGCTTGAGAAAAGAAGGAACAAAATATTTTCCTGAGTGATCAGGGGGGTGCTGCAGGGTTAGTGGGGTGATGGTGACCCTAAAGAGAAGGTCTCACCCTGCAACAGGGGACAAAAGAAAGTGGGGACAGTTTCCTACCATCCCTTTTAGTTGCTTTCTGTCCCCTTTGCATTGTTTGTATTTTAAGAAAGGTTGACTGTGACAATTTTTAGTCTCATTTTCAGGTTAAAAAGTCTCTTTCTGGTTCCAAGGGTAGACTTCCAGAAGGGCTGTGGCACTTCAGAGCTTTGACAGGACTCTGGATCCTGTCACACCTGTGAACATGAGTGGCAACATGAAGAGATTTTGGTTATGCCTACTTTCCATTTGCTATTTTTGCAGGCTGGAAAGTGCAGTAATATCTAAAATCTAATCAGGGGGAAAGGAATAGGTCTGCATTTCCTGTCCTATTTCATGTTTCACTAAGCCATGACTGCAGTGCAGGTGGTGGAGCTGGAGGAATAAATGACTTTCTAATGAGATTGATAAGAGTTCAGCTTTATGAGTTAATTTATTTATTTACAGATACTGCACTGAATTTTTGGACTGGAGTTGAGGCCTCTGCTCAGTGTATGCACCCATGCTTTGGTTCAGCCTTTCCCCTCTTCCCATTTCCATGGGCAATGTTAAAGGATGGGGAGAAATTATTGCCTATACTGGTTCCCATGCCAACCTGTGGAGGGAGGCCCGACACAGCTGAATTTAAAACAGGGATCATCTGTGTTTCTTCTCAGGAGCTGGGAATGGTCACCTCAGGCTGCAGCACACACTGACATTCCAGCTGAAAATCCCAGCTCTCAGGGGCTCTCACTCCACCCGTTTTTATGGCCTTTTTTATTGCTGTGGTTATGGCACATAACAGCCTTTTTGAAACTGGTTTTTTTTTGAGCATCTCCTTCCTAAAGATCAACCTGGGAGCTTCCCCTAAGGAATTTCCCTTGCTTGTTGTCTTGATCAGATGTATTCTGCAGAAAGTCCAGCAAGTTAATTAACAAATCAACCCACCAAATGCAATGAATTAATTCCAAAAATTAACAAGCTACATGTCTTCTGACACAAATTTGTGCCTTCTGGCACAGATATCCTTCTGTACTCCTAATTGGGGCAAACCCTAAAACCACTGACAGCCTTCTCCTGTTTGAATAACCAGCATTTCACTGCAAATCAATGGGAAGAGAAATGCAGGATTTTTCAGTTCAGTGCTCAAAAGCTGATTTAATACTTCACAAGAACTGCATTCACACCGATGCGAGCAACCTGTTGGAGCTGAAGATGCCCCTGCTCATTGCAGCGGGGGTGGATTACATGAATTTTAAAAGGTCCCTTCCAACTCAAACAATTCGGGGACACTGAAAAGGATAACCAGGACCCATATTTACTCTGCAGGACTTATCCTTATTTCCAGCCAGGCTCAAACAGTGCCTGATCTGTGCTGCTGGTTTCTCAGTGACAACTCAGACGACCTGCACTGTGCTGGCCATTTCGGGCTGTTTTCTGAGATTTGGAGATTGAAAACCTTGGCTCCGGGTTTTCAAACCCGGCTTCTCACCCAGCAGGGACCTTGTGGTAACACGAGGAAGGAGCAGAGAGTGCCAGGGAATAGGAAAAGAGCGCAGAGTGCTCCTGTGTGCGGTTCTTGGAGGCAGATGGTGCTGTTGGCCAAGAAACGCTGCTGCCGAGGCTGCCGAGCTCCTCAGACAGACCCCCGCAGACAATTGCCATAATGACAACTCTCAGAACTCCTCTGAGATCAGCAGGCAGCGTTCTGGATGGAGATGCTCCCGGAATTTAAAGCAGCTCTGTCAGGATTTGTGGGAACTTTGGGTCTGGAGGAGTGTCGGCAGCCTCACACGCCTCTGGGTATGTGYGAGCTGCTCAGACCTTCCCTGGCTGCTACCCTGGGCAGAAAATCCTCTGGGAACATGTTGCTGTGGGAATTTCAGGTTTCCAAATGTATCTGGGAGGTGCAGAGGTGAAAGCAGAGCAGGAGTTGTTGCAGGAATGCTGTTGCCGAGGGGCAGAGTGGCTCTTGCTGGGCTCTTGCTTTATGGAATCACCACACTCCAGGCCTCATTGACCACGTCAAGACTGCAGTAAAACACAGCCCCTGCTCAGGATTATTGCTGAATAGGAGTTTTTGAGGTGGGGGAAAGGAGATTTAGGCCTTTAAAATGCGAAGTGTGACATTGTGAGTGACCAACTGCACTCAGCAGAGCAGGAACTGCCTTTGCACAGAGCACAAAGGGAGCACAGCCATGTCTGATGAACTGCTCAAGCCACAAACCAGGGCAAGAGTTTTGGCACTGTCACAGCCACCAGGAATGGCACTCACACTGGCAAGAAACTGTGCTGGCACAGAGGTTTGAGATTTTGGGCAACACCCTGGAATCTCTGCCTGTGTTGGACTGGCACTGGCCGGAGCGGGTCAGGTACCCAAAGCAAGGGGCATGGTCAGGAATGGCTGAGGCAGCACCTGAACCTGGAATGGGCCTCACATTTCCATAAAATAATCTCCCTTCTTTTCCTATCAGCTCTCTAAGTGCTGTTTTTATGGTTATGCTGACCATAAAACGATGCAATCCAATAAATGTACTGAGCTCTTTTATTTGTCATTAGATTCCCAGCGCTTCAGGATTCACCTGGGCCACATTTCGGAGCTTTTCTCTGCAGCTATCAGGGTTAGCAGGGCCATTTTATCAAAACAGGCCTGAGCTATTCACACATTCACCAGGATCCTGAGGAATGAAGGAGCTCACTGAAGATTCCTGTGAGCTGAATCATTATCAAGGGCATGGAGCTGAGGACTGTGATTTCATGCCTCTGTCTTTTCGGTTGAGCAAGTTCTCGGCGAGATAAAACTGAAGCTTCAGAAATTCTTTCCTTTGTCCAGCCCTCCTTTAGTCTCAAGTTTTTCAGCACCAGGTTAAAAGTGTGACAGAGAAAAGGAAAAGTCTTCGTTTGTGATACAAGTGCCCCTAAACCAAAAATACTTTTAGAATTCTTACTTCACCTTTCCTCTTGTTCCTCATGTCCTCATGCTCCTTTTTAAAGTTCAGGGGAGAGGAAGCCACGGAAAAATAAATTTCAACCTGAAATTTTAATCAAGGCTCTGTGAATTTCAACCTCTAACCAACAGAAGCAGCTTTCGGGTTGAAACCTCAACAAGGAAACCTAACTTCTGTCTAAATGCCTTTCTTGAGCACAGCGCTGTTTTTTCCCAGACAATTATTACACATCTTGTGGATTTATTTTTGTCTGCTTGCAGTGTTTGTGTATGCTATCTCACCAAATAGAAGCTCAGAAGAGTTTCTACTGAAAAACATTATTATCAGGTGAGAGATTTATGGGCTCGGCAGCAAATTTATGATGGATAAGTAAAATTGGAAGCAAATAATAATGGAAAATCTCACTTATTCTTACACTGTCAGTGAAAGAGCTGTAAGGCAGATTCATGTGCTATGGAGCAAATATTTATTCCCAGTTAGAGTCATTTTGTTTGACTGTAGTGGGTGAGCAGCTGGGTGCAGTTTAGTTGTAAATTAAGCTTTGGGATCTCCTTTTCTTCACTTTGGATATTGGTCAGGAATAGTCCACACCTGGCAAGAAAATTGCTTTCCTATGAAACTCTGGCCCCTATTATTCAGCTCAGATTTCTCTGGGTCTAACTGACATCTACTTGTTCTTACCTTTTTTTTTCTACATTTCATTGCATTTTCAAACTCTGAATAGATATGAAATGTTAATATTTTTAATTGTTTTGGAGTACAAAATAATAATCCTTAAAATACCTTTTGTTTTTCAGCCTTGAAATCAGTACACCCACTGATGTTTTACTGGTAAAATATCATTCTGCTCATTCTGACGCTCATTCTGATGATGTCCCAAGGATATTTAAGAAATATTAGTATCAAAGCCATCACTTGACCATAAACATTTAGGAGCAGACTGGGGAAGACATCTCAGTGTGCTATAAGAATTCGCAGTTCCAATTTTTTTTTTTTTAAATCTGAATGTGGAGCATGGACTTTTTAAAGGCTGATACCTTTCATTAGCAGCCTATTTCAGGAAAAAAAA
>JANSVG010000728.1:0-12056 GCA_025434525.1 Malurus alboscapulatus | reverse complement strand
ATGATAACTGGGCTGTGAGAGGTGGAGAATGAAGGTGAGGATGATAACTGGGCTGTGAGAGGTGGAGAATGCAGGTGAGGATGATAACTGGGCTGTGAGGGATGGAGAAGGAGGGTGAGGATGATAACTGGGCTGTGAGGGATGGAGAAGGAAGGTGAGGATGATAACTGGGCTGTGAGAGGTGGAGAATGAAGGTGAGGATGATAACTGGGCTGTGAGAGGTGGAGAAGGAAGGTGAGGATGATAACTGGGCTGTGAGAGGTGGAGAAGGAAGGTGAGGATGATAACTGGGCTGTGAGGGATGGAGAAGGAAGGTGAGGATGATGGCTGGACTCTCAGGTGTGGTAGAGGAAGGTGGGGATGATAACTGGACTGTGCGAGAAGGAAAAGGAAGGTAAGGATGGTGACTGGGCTCAGAGATGTGGAGAAGGAAGTTAGGAATGATAACGAGACTCTGAGGGGTGGAGGAGGAAGGTGGAGATGATAACGGGACTCAGGGTTGGGGAGGGAAGTTAAGGATGATAACTGGATAAAGGATAACTGGACTCTGAGGGGAGGGGAGTGGAAGAAAGGTAAGGATGATGGCTGGACTCTGAGGGTTGGAGAAGGAAGTTAAGGACGATAACTGGACTGTCAGGGATGGGGAAGGAAGTTACGGATGATAACTGGACCCTGAGGTGAGGACCAGTCTGTGCTGCCTTGTCTAAATTGCTGTGTCCTGGCTGGTGCTGCTCCATCCCTTGCTGACCTCTGTGCTTCAGCAAAAACTGGGCTTGATCAAAACCTCCATAAACTTAGAGGAAAACCTGTGGCATTGCAAGGTAAATCCACAGAGATTCCATTCTGAAAATACAGGCTTTCCCCTCGAGCACCCCAATGTCTTCTCGACACTGTTTTGGGCTGGATTTTGGAATCACAGCAAGGGCTGGTCCATCTGTACCCCTTCTCCTCTGGCCTTGGGCATCCACACATTCCCAGCACTGGCCAAGGTCCCCCTCCTGTCCATGGCTTCCCTCTGGGCCAGGCTGACTCCAAAGATGCCTGCTACACAAAGGGATGTGTCCCCAAAATAATCCAGGACGGTGGGCTTGAGCCAGCACCACTCATCCCCTGAAATTCTTTGCCCAAGGTCCAACCACTCCCCAGAATTCCATGGCCTGGCCTGGCATCAGTGGGATGAGGAACCCAGATACCTCAGCCTGCAATAGCAGCCTCCTGTTTATTGTGATTCTCGGGAAAGATAATTAATTAGGACTTCAAAGGAAGGCGGTGGCATGTGGAACACAAGCTCAGAGTCACATTTTGTCACCTCCCCAGAAGTTGTTGAAAGAGGGGTGGGTCGGTACAGTGTGTCTTCCTCTTTGAGACGGTTTGTATGGAGGTTTTTAATTACTTTGGAGATTTCCTAAATGTAATTTTGTCTGATGGCATCTGGTACAAACTGGATGCCTGGCTTTGATCTGCTGGAGAAGAGAGGGTGACAGTTTCCTTCAAATGAAGAGTAACATCAGCAGAAAAACAGAGGGGGAATTAACATATTGGAGCATCGCTTTTCTTGTAATCATGGCCCTATTAAATATGGAGGGGAGGATTTTGAAAATCAAGTTTGCATTTTGAACAACGTTACTGGGGCTGAGTTGCCCTCATTAGCTATTTTGTATTAAATTTGATAAAAAAACTGATGCTGACAAGCACTGGAAATGCTTTTTTTTAATCCTGTTTTTAATCATTTTAGATCACCTACTAAATATCTTTTAATATTTTAATAGGTCTCTCATTCATAGTAAAAAGAGGTGAATAAATTGAATGGAGAAAATAAAAATGCAAAAATCTTCTCAGGGTTTTCTCCTCGTAATGGTACCAGAATGAAATTTATGGTGCATCTGTGTTTTGCTTTACTTTCAATTTGCAACCATATTTTTGCATATTTGATGTGACTGGAAAAGTATGTTGCATATTTTTTGCAATGAATTTGCATTCCAGGTACTAAATTTTGGCCATTTTCCTTCAGAATTTCACATGACTCTTAGGCCATTTGGGACTTCTTTTTTTGTTGTTTTTTTTTTTGTTTTGCAGGATTTTATGACATTCCCAGCACCTTCCCTGAGTGTAAATAAGATGCATCCAAATATACAGATGCTCACTTTTATGCCTTATCATCCTGCAGATGGACTCCCAGTGAGCATTTCCCTTCTGAACTGGTTCCATTTTGTTGGAATTTGCTTTATTTTTAAACCTGCACATTTGGGAATGCTGAGGAGGGAGAAGGTACGTTTTACAATTCCTTGTGTTTATAGTGAAAACAGATACAAGTTCTTACAAATATTCATCAAAATCTCTCTTCATTGAAGGCTTTTATTCCTGAGTGGTAGAATATCCATGTTTTGTGTCCCAAAAGCACCAGGTTAATTTTTTCCTAAATCCTTTCTTTCAGGAGGAAGTTGCTGCTGGAGGGCTCCTGTTTTTTTCCAGCCATAGATTCCATCCCAGACATCCAAAGAGAAGGGAAAGGCCGATGTCCTTGCATTGACAGCTCCTCTCTTGGGTGCTTGAAAGTGGGTTTTAAATATGGTTAGTCTGCTTAATTACAATTTTGTAGTGTTCTTTAATTGAGGATTTTGTGTGCTGCAGCTTTTCTGTCAGAAATGCTCTGGATTTTGGGGAAATGCCCCCTGGCCAACCCGTGCCACTGCCAGGCACTTGGCAGCTCATCCCAGCCAGTCAGGGAATTATTAAACCTGGAAAAAACCTCAAGGTCGTCAAGTCCAACCTCTGCCCCAATGCCCCCACGCCCTGAGGGGTGACCCACAGCACTCAGGAATATCTCTGCAGCTTTATGGGCACTGCCAGGGGTGGGGACTTCAGTGAAGAAGTGGCTTCTCTCCTTTTTGTTTTAAGGCTCTCCATGCCCTCCCCTTGGCTTCATGTGCATCATAACTGTAGAGAAAGGCAGAAAAGGGGCCTGGAGGAGTGTCTTGTTCCAAAAAGCAATTCTTTGTCCCTCGTTTGGGTTGACAGGGCTTTTGGAGGCAGGGGAAGACAAAAACCAGCAGGAAATGTCATAGTCTGGTGTTCTTGGGTCCGGAGGCTCCTGATAATCTGAAGGCACATTGGCATTGACAGTGTCCACCTTGCTTTCTGCACAGCTCAGCAGGATCCCTGTCACTGTGAAAATAAAGGGCCACGCAGCCCGAATTTCTCATTTTCATAAGGGTTGGGGACACCTCTGGAAAATAATCCAGCAAAAACGTAATAATTACGGTTGACTCACTCTTTTCAATTAGGAAATCTGGTCACTCAAGGATTGCTGCTTAGCATGACAGAAACTCAGACACAGAGCAGAAAAACAGTGAAAGTGGCGAGAAGTGAGTGGGAATCAGGGCTTTGTTAGGTGTGTTTCAGCCAGGAGCAGGATAAGGACTCCACTGAGCATTCCCATGCTGCTGGATGCAGTGAGGATCCAGCGCTGCTGCGGGGATGGCAGGGATGGGGAGGAGGCAATCTGATAAATGGAACGATGCATAATTCAGTGCTGCAAGGGCAGCACAGGAAAACAGCATCATCTCCAGACAAATTAATCTGTCTTAGCTTTATGACTGTCTCAGGGCTGTTCGTTTCATTGCCAGCTCAGTTTCAGGTAGGGATGTGATTGTTGTTTCAAATGGAAAGTTCTTTTCCCACAGCCGTTTTGGGAAGGTGCTGTCTCAGGGCAGAGTCCCTTCCCTGCAGTTGTGCTTTCTTTCGGAAGTACAGCAGCCACTGTCGGTTTTCCTTCCTCTTGTTTTACTTCCATCATCTGTGTGTTATCATTTCAGGCAGGAAATGTGTCTGGGAGCAGCCAGAGCCAGATGTGTGAACTTTTCACTCGTTATTTGAGGTGTTGGCAGTCACAGCCACAAACAGCTGCTGAGGAAAAGTTGTCTCTGTTCACAAACTGCAACAGCTTCGTGAAATAGAGGGGGAAAGGAATATTGTGGCATTTTGYAGGAGGCTGAGGCATGGAGAAGTTTGGTTCCCTGCCCCAAAATGTGCCAGGGATCTGCTGAAGACCCCTGCCCAGCTCCAGGGGGGTCTGTCTGGGATTGAAGCCACCAGGGCTGGTGCAGCAGGTGCTCCTGAAACCCCTGAATTTATGGTGCCATACCTTAATTGGTGCAGCAAGTACTCCTGAAACCCCTGAATTTATGGTACCACATCTTTGGCAGCACTGAGGTTGGGTGTAGGTGCCACCAACATGGGTTAATGAGAAAAAATGGGTTTAAAATAGGGTGTTTGATAATGTGTGTCATTGTTACACATAATATAGCATAACATATAATAGATGTTATTTTATAGGCGATATAACATAATATGATATAATATAACATAACATAAAACTTTATATCATCATATTGCATATTACATATCATGTATAATATATAATATATAATATATAATATATAATATATAATATATAATATATAATATATAATATATAATATATAATATATAATATATAATATATAATATATATTATATAATATATAATATATAATATATATCATATTGTATACAAGATATCACATATCAATCATATATTATATATAATATATCATGTTACACATTATATACTATATATTCTATATTCTATATTATACATGATATATTGTCTATTATCTACTATCATTTAATTATAAACTCCAGGTACCTGCTCAGCTTCTGGAGCAATTTCCATTTTCTCTCCTTTTACAGAATCATAGAATGACTGAACAGTTTGGGTTGGAATGGACCTCAAAGCCCATCCAGTGCCACCCCCTGCCACGGGCAGGGACACCTTCCACTGTCCCAAGCTCCATCCAACCTGGCCTTGAACATTTCAGGGATGGGGCAGCCCTGATGTGGAGCATTYTCCCAAATGTAACTCTGCTCTGGAAGTTCTTTTCCTTCAAATTTGGATTTGTTTTCTTTCCTGGACGTGCCCACCCTGCTCTGAGCTGCCCAGCCTGTGACCTGTCCAGGCGGGATCTTTGCTTTTCCAGCAGAGCACACCTGGGCAGGGGAAGGAAGGAGTTCAAACGTGGGCAAACAAGGGGAGATGGAGGGGGAAGAAAGGGATTTTTTGGGCTTGGCATCAGGGGTTTCAGTGATGAAAACAGAAGGTACAGCAGCTTCTGTTCTCTTCAGGACTGGACATGCAGGGGCCGTGTCCCTGGCTCTCATCCCTCAGGCTAAATGACAAAATTATGGATGTTCTCTGCACTGGGGTGACACCTGGAACATCCACACACCTCATTCATGTCTCATCACTCACAAGCAGGGTCATGGCTTCAACATCTAGGGACAAAAAAATGTCCTTTTGAATTAGGGCAGCCCTTGTTCTGTGCTTTTTATCGAATTGCTTGCCCATTACTAGAGGGTTTTTCTGGAAACAATGGAAGGCAGCAGATAAGGGAGCAGGCTAAAAGAGATAGGAGCACTTAGTTTGTGCCAGCAGACAAGCAGCTCTCTTGCTCCCTGATACAATGCCTAAAAGATGAGAACAAAAGCACATTTTCACTCACCAAGCTCCTTCAGTGCTGCAGCTGATAAAATCTGAAACTCTCGTCCTGAGCCAGGGGCAGTGGGAAAGGAGAAGGGGCTCTTTCTCAGTGGATAGGGAACAAAGGGAACAGGGAAAAATCCTTACACTGCCCAGTGGGGAGGGAACAGAACGGAATTTGGAGAAGAAAGGTCTTGGAGGCAATGCTGGGATTTAAATTTCACAGATTGGTTTGGGTTGAGAGGGACCTTGAAGCCCATCGAGTGCCACTCCTGCCATGGGCAAGGACACCTTCCATGTTCCAGGGTGTTTCAACCTGGCCTTGGACACTTCCAGGGATCCACAGCTTCTCTGGGCACCCTGTGCCAGGGCCTCCCCACCCTCTCAGGGAAGGGAAGAGGCATAGGAATATTCTCAAATTTTTATTTTTTTAAAAATAAAATTGTATGTGCTTCCCTCGTCTTTCTGGAATATGTGCTCTAGGAAGTAAACAACTTTAAACAGCCTCATCAGTATGGGTAGGACTGAAATTATCTATTTCATTAGGTTTTATGCTTTGAATCTGGAAATGTTGGTTTTAATTTTACAGAGCTGTCAGCAAAATATGCTGTGAGGCACCCAATAGTGTGTGTGGCTCACTTATTTCAGATCAGACCCAGATGGTTTTCGGGGTTTTTAGGGCACAGCTGAGGGCTGTGGAAGTTTTGGGAGGAGGAACAGCACCACATTTCCAGACTGGCACAGGTGGGGAAAATTTCCTCTCTCAGTAGTGGCTCGTGGCTCTTTTCCCAATGAAAACTGTAGTTAAAAGTACTGATTGACACATTTCTAAAGCCAGAAGTTTCTCCTTTTAGACTATTTCATGTTAATAATCAGTGATTATGGCAGGTGTTCCATCTGCTTTGATGCTGTCTTTTACAAACCCATAAAAAGAAAGATTTCCAGAATAATATTGTTTAAAAAAAAAAAAAGCAAGTAAGGAAGTTGCTCGGTTTCTCATCATAATATTTTTATTTAGAGGAGCTGAAATTTCCTCATAATCATAACAAACTGGAATTGCTTTTCATGTGGCCATCAGGACTAAATCTATATTTCTATAAGTTTCATTTCTGAGGGCTCTGAAAATCAGACTTTGTTCTTTTTGCACTGGAATATTAATAAATACTGTGTATCAATTTTTAACTTTTATTTGCTTCACAGGCTACGGCTCATAAAAATATCTCTTGCTAATATCCAGAGCAGGTGAGGAGGCATTAAGACAAAGCACAGAAACACAGCAGAAATGTAAATGAAAGAATTCTGGGAACGAGCTGCCTGAAGACATCCCCACCACACAGTGATATATATTTCTTCCAAAATAACTTGGAGATCTTTCTCTCTACCTCCTGCACATTATAAAACACTCAGGGAAATACAGATGGAGTCCTGGAATGCATTTAGATCATTATTTGCAGTGACAACAATGCAATTCTCCCAACAGCCTGCGTGTCATCCATACAGAGGCAGTGGAATAAATAAAGCATCAGTTGCATTAGAAAAAAAAAATACATGTCATGATCCAGGGGCTTGGGAGAATAATGGCAACAGGGAGATATCCCCTCAAAGAGATGATGAGAGTAATTGAATTGATTGATGGAATTGAATTGGTGCTGTGAATAGCCGGTGAAGACTCAGTGAGTAATTGCAGGCAATAATTTTGTAGTGCAGTGTCACACGAGTGTGTCAACAACAGAGGGAACAAATCCTGACATGGCACTGTCAGGGCATGGGCTGTGCTTGGTGCAGGGCTCAGGAACTCTGAATGTCCCTTTGTGCTCTCTCTTTGAATCATGGAATCGTGGGGTGCTCTGCGTTGGAGTTGTTATAAACACATATTATAGTGTTGGCTTTCACAAATATTAAGATGAGTGCTATGTGTGTGTTAAACACATATTGTAGTGTTAGTTCTCGCAGAGATTAAAGATAGATCCTATGTGTTGTGCATCATGATATAATATTGTTTTATTTGTAGAAGTTTAGTTATGTAGACAGAGTTGTGAAAATTATCACTGATTTTCTTTTGTAACTCAGATAGAATATTTGTGGTTAAACTGAAATATTATGATTTGTGACCTAAATATTTCCATATAGGATATTTTTTCATATTATAGCAAAACTGTACAAAAGCTGCAAAGAAAGTAACCAAAAAAAACCCAAACAAAAAACAAAACAAAACAAAACAAAAAACAAAAAACCACCCTGAATGAGGCCCTGGTGGTACATTCACAAAGAGATCACGATGTTTAACACCTTCAGAGTGGGGAGTCCAATCGCCCCAGGACTATCAGCTGCCAGACCAGCACAGACCCTGACAGCGAAAGGGTGGGGGTGGAAGGAATAGAGGTTTTGGGGAAAAATACCTGGTGTGAAGAACTTGTAAAAACATCCATTGTTTGCGGCAAAAGGAACCTGGCTGATGGGACCCCCCAACTTCAGACAATCACATCTGCAATGGACAGGCCAGAGGTGTTGTGACCCATCAGGGGCCCTGCTATGGACACTTCTCCATCAGCAAAGAGCATCTGCTGAAACCACAGAACAAGAGCCACACACACGCCACCCCAGGGGCATAAAAATCATCACTGCTCATGCTCTAAAAAGGTGGATCCATGTTAAACAGTTCTGAGAAAAGTTTGAATATGCATAAATGTCTATGAATAGGCATTAGGCTGATGCAATATGAAATGTATTTAAAGATGTTTCCTGTCAATAGCAGGTGTGCCTCTGGCAGATCGCCAAGCACCCAACATCATATCCTTTTGCTTTTATGTACCCTATTGTCATTTATTGAAACCCTTTAAATTTTAACAAGAAAGTGAATTTCCCTTTTCACAGAGTGACCTCAAAGCCCATCCAGGGCCACCCCGTGCCATGGCAGGGACACCTTCCACTGTCCCAGGGTGCTCCAAGCCCCAATGTCCAGCCTGGCCTTGGACACTGCCAGGGATCCAGGGGCAGCCACAGTCTCACTTCAGAGGTGAGAAGTTGATGTCATTTGCAAGAAACTGCAGATGGCTGGGGCTGTTTTCACTCGTACCGGTAACAAGGAACTGCAGTGATCACAGAGCAGAGGGGCTCTCGTGGGGTCAGGGTGGCCCTGGGTCATCAGGGAATGACAAAGCAGCGTCTCAGTGCCCTGACCATTCCTCCTGTCCTTTACCAGCTGCAGAACACACAGGAAAGCTGGAATTTTCAGGCTGGAAGTGGGATTAGCCGTGGCGGATCAGAACTTCGTGTGTATTCTGAGGAGGAGAAGAGCTGGGAAAACAGGAGGCAAAGGGATTAAAGAGGATACAATAACTCCACACCACGCCTGAGTGCTCGGGGGTCATTAGGTGAGTGCTAATTGCTAGGACCAAGGCTCATTGGTCAGCACTAATGACTCTGTCTGTCTCTGGGATCAGTGAGCCGAGCGGAGAGCATCCTTTAGATGGCACTGAGTGCTGGATGGAGGGCTGATCCACCCCAAAAATCTGCACCTGCAGCCTTTGGGCTGTTTTACCTGCAGCCAAAATCTGCAACGCTGACTTTGGGGTCAGCTGAGCCTCGTGGCATAGACCAGGACACACAAAACCCCAATCCAATGGCAATCAAATCCCATCCAGCATCAAACCTTCACGAGCAGCAATTTGTCCAGTTCCTCGTCTGGCATGCTGGAAACCACTCGCTCTGATTGAATTAATTTTTGGGGGATGTGATTAGGAGTCACTGACATGAAATCAAATGTGATAAATATCAATAATTACATGTTGGATCAGTTTACCTCGGACAGCTTAATTCCATTCACCTTGATTTGAAGACCTCACCCTTAATAATATTTTGTCTGTGTTTCTTTATAAATTGTGTTTTCACCAATCTTGATATTAAAAAAAAAACCTTTGTAATAAAGCACCTCAGAAATCCTGGATGCTTTACAGTTTTTGTCTGGCCTACTTTGGAGATTAGTTTAATTTAGGTGATATTTGATTTCCCTGCTGCTGCTGCTGGTGTGATTTTTTTTGTTTTTCTTCAGTTTCCCTTTTTATTTTTTTTTTCTGCTTCTTGTGGAGATTAGCTTTCTATAAACATGTTATCCATAACATAAATCAAAGAAGCTGGAAATAGTAATATAGTATGGTCATGTATATTCATGGCTGTTTGATGAAGCAAAAGCATTAACATATTTCTAGATTCTCTGTCATTCCCTTCCATTTTTTTTTCTTCTGTAAGAAAGAGAAATAAGGGAAGTGTTCTAGTAAATTCACATATATAGGAGAGCAAAATTATCAAAACAGGTAGGCTGATAGCTCTCCTTTTCTCTCTAATTTGGTGATTTGTAAATTAATGAGAAAAACGAGTTTTTTTTTCCCTGGTACTGTCAATCAGTGGTGAAGCAGGTTTTACTTTTCTAATTAAGTGTAGTTTTCCCTTGTCTTCTTTACACAGGGAATGTTCAGGGGTGTTTCCGTCCTTCCAGCATCTCCTGCCGGTGCAATTCCTGCCTGGAATCCTGCAATTCCTCATCTGGATTCGGGCTGAGACCTCCCTCTCTGCGAGCTCTGGGCCATCCCGTTATCCAGGAGAGAGAATCCCAGCGGGGAGGATTCCGTGCTCATCCTGCTCTTTCATGGCTTTTGTACTCAGCACTCACACCCTCTGTTCTCTCATGGGGTGACAGAATTACTGCCCAGTAAATCAGGGAAATCCTTCCTTAATTTAAAATTAGGGTGATTCTCCCTTCCTGTACAAAATCGCACTCATTCTGAGCGATGTGCTGAAGGTGTCTGGAAAGCCCAAGCTCTCCCTGGTGCCTGAAAGTCTCGTGTGAGCTGTTCCAGAGCTTTCCCCGGGTCAGGAGCTGGAATTCCTGCATCCCTCAGGGTTCTGGCTGTACACTGAGCCTTCCACCCCCTGGAATGGGATGCTGGGTGAGGTCAGCACCTCTGACAAGCTGGATTTACTGATCCTGCATGGAAAAACGCCAGCTCAGGCTTGTTAGGGCTTCTAAAGAGTCCCACTGGAGATGGGGCCGGGGGAAGGGGTTTTGCTGGATGGGAATGTTGAAATGGCTTCAGTGATTGCTGAAATGCTCGGCTTGTTTATCACTGAAGCTAAATCAACAAATCTCTGCAGACCATCTTCGAGCTAAATGAAACCATAGCTTCCCCTCTCCTTTAAATATTTTATGCTTAAGACAGATAAAACTGATTTTTTTTGTGGTAGCTTTGGCTCTGTCTGAGGTGGAGCAGGTCAAAGGTGAGATTTTCTGTCTGTGGGGTATCTGTGATTTGACAAAAGAAAAGGGGCAGAGGTCATTCCTGCGTTTGTGAGCGAAAAATTGGAGTTCTGAAAGTTTCCCAAAGAGGGGGAGTAAAAGAGAAAAAGCTACAAAAAGCCTGGCAATAGTCATGAAATTGTAAATCCTGCAGTGATCTGGGGGCTGTGCCCAAGTCCTGGGGGTCCCTGTTCAAGCCCTCTTTGTTCTGTTACCAGAAATCTTAATCCCCTTATTGGGAAGAATGGGACATCTCACTGACTTTTCTTCCATTGGAGTTTCCATCTGTACCCTCTCATTGTCTCAGCTGGGCACTGGAGCTGCCTCCTAGGAAGTTGTAAATGTTATTTGTCATCACCCCCAGCCCAGGGCAGCAGCCAGGACACCCAGCAAAGGAGATTTGGGATCTTTGGGATCGTGCTCCAGCACCAGCTGCACCTGCAGACCCTGAGAAGGTGCCAGGAGCTCTCCAGGTTTGTGGGGGCAGAAGGGAAGCCCCGATGACCCCACAGTTCCATCACTGCCTTGTGGAATGAGACAAGTGAGTGAGAATTGGCACTGCCAGCTTCAATAAGTCTGAAAAAATGAAAAGCTGACAATTATCAATTTGATCTAATAATGGAAGAAACTGGAAAATGATATGAGGCAATGGTGATACTGCAGTTAAGGAAATAATACCTACGTGTTTAATAAACCCCCATTTGTCTGAGAACACTCTCTCTGTTTGGAGCAGCGATTTGAAATCACTAAAGCTTGAGCTGAACAACGTAATTTTGATTTTGTACCAATCTTGGACCATGAGCATGGGGGAAATTGGATTTCAGGGATTGTCTCTTGGATCACAAACTGTGGAATTGTGGGTCATGGAGGCCCAGCACACAACTGCCCTGGTGTAAAATTCAGTGTCCAGCCTCTGGAATCACATTGTGGTGAGGGTTGCTCTTTGTGAACTCTACAGCTCTGAAAAAAACCCCAAATTTCGTTCAAGGCAGAATTCGGAATTGTCAAATTTAATTTTGAAATTTGCTCACTTGGAATAAAATCGCAGTGAATAAGTTGCTCTGCATTTCCTTTGATGTTTTATATGGTTTATTTATAGAAAGTGGGAAAAATAGTCTAGTAATAAAAAATTAATGCATTCCTTTGATGCTCTTCTCTTCTCTTCTCTTCTCTTCTCTTCTCTTCTCTTCTCTTCTCTTCTCTTCTCTTCTCTTCTCTTCTCTTCTCTTCTCTTCTCTTCTCTTC
>JANSVG010000727.1:75335-92198 GCA_025434525.1 Malurus alboscapulatus | reverse complement strand
TTGGGGTCCCTCACCCTGCTCAGAACCCCCAAATTTTGGGATTTTTGGGATTTTGGGGTCCCTCACCCTACCCAGAACCCCCCAAATTTTGGGATTTTCAGGATTTTGGGGTCCCTCACCCTGCTGAGGTAGGCCTGGGCGAATGCCAGGTCTTTCTGCTCACGTTGGGGGTCTCTCTCCAGGATGTTTTCGTCGTAGAGCAGCAGCAGCTTCGAGGTGTCTTTGGTGCCCCGAGCGCGGCCCCGTTTGGGGCGGCTCCGGTGAGAAATGCGGCCCTTCCCGGGGGCTTTCGGGGGCTCTCCTGGGGGGAAATACAGTGAGAGTTGGGGGAAATTTGAGGGAAATTGGGGGAAAATACAGTGAGAATTGGGGGGAGATCGGGGAAAAATTGGGGGGAGATCAGGTGAGAATTGGGGGGAAATTGGGGGAAAATACAATGAGAGTTGGGGGAATATTGGAGAGAAAATCGGGTGAAAATTGGGGGGAAATTAGGGGAAGATTGGGTGGGAATTGGGGCAAAATCTGGGGAAAACTGGGTGAGAATTGGGGGGAAATCAGGAATTGGGTGAGAATTGGGGGAAAATTGGGTGGGAATTGGGGGAAAATCAGGGGGGAAATTGGGGGGAATTGGGGAGAAATCAGGTGAAAATTGGGGGAAAATCAGGTGAGAATTGGCTGAGAATGTGGGAAATTGGGCGGAATTGGGTGAAATTCAGTGGAAATCGGGTGGAAACCCGGGGGAAATTGGGTGAGAATTGGATGGAAATGGGGTGGAAATCAGGTGGAAATCAGATGGAAATCAGGTGGAAATTTGGTAAAAATTGGGTGGAATTTGGGTAAAAATTTGGTGGAAACTGGGTGAAAATGAGCTGAAAACTGGGAGGAAATTGGGTGAAAGTCAGGGAGAAATCAGGTGGAAATTGGGTGGAAATCGGAGGAAAATCAGGTGAGAATTGGGGGACAATTGGGTGAAAATTGGGTGGAAATTGGGGGGGAAAAGGGTGAGAATTGGGCAGAAAATCGAGTGAGAATTGGCTGAGAATTGGGGAAATTGGGTGGGAATTGGGTGGGAATTGGGTGGAAATCGGGGGAAATTGGGTGGGAATTGGGGGAAAATGAGGGGGAAATTGGGTGAAAAACAGGTGAAAACTGGATGAGAATGGGGTGGAAATTGGGTGAAAATCAGCTGAAAATTGGGTGAAAACTGAGTGAAAATCACAGCCCTCATCTGCTGGTATCCAAAACCCCACAGAATTCACTGAAAAACTCCAAAGAACTCACCCAAAACCTCATAAAACTCACCTGAAACCCCATAAAACCCGACAGAACTTATCTAAAACCACACAGAACCCACCCCAAACCCATAAAAACCCCAAAATCTCCACCTGGAGTGACGGTGAGCGCCTCCACCCTGGCAGAGGCGGGCGGGGCGGCGCCGCGGGCGCATTTCGGGGCCGTGTCCTYGTCCCTGTGAGAGCTCTCGGCTCCGTCCCCTTCGTCGTCGTCATCGTCGTCGCCCTCCGAGTTCTCCTCCTGCGAGTTTTCCTCCTCGGAATCGCCCTCCTGGCTCAGCCGTCGCTCCGTGGCCAGCCACGTCAGCTTCTCCATCGTCTCCTGAGGGGACAAAAAAACCCCAAAAATATTTATTATTTATATAAATTTGAATATATTTGAATAAATATGTATTTTTCGATAGAATCCTATTGGGATTCCCAGTGGGATTGGCCCCCATTTAGAAGGTTCCCAGTTGGATTGGCACCGACTCTATTGGGATTTCCAGTTGCAATTGGCCCAGATCCCAGTGGGATTCCCAGTTGGATTGACCCCAACCCTATTGGGATTTCCACTGGGATTGGCCCCATCCCAGAAGATTCCCACTTGGATTGGCCCTGACCCCATTAGAATTTGCACTGGGATTGACCCCGACCCTATTGGGATTCCCAGTTGGATTGGCCCCAAACATACTGGGATTCACAGTGGGATTGGCTCTGACCCCACTGGGATTGACCCCGACCCCACTCGGATTTCCAGTTGGATTGGCCCTTTTGGGATTCCCAGTAGGATTGGTTCTGACCCCATTGGGATTGGCTGCAATCCCACAAGATTCCCAGTTGGATTAGCCCCAAACGTATTGGGATTTCTAGTTGGGACTGGCCCAGACCCGTTGCGTTTCCCAGCAGGATTCGCCCTCACATACTGGGATTGTGAGCCCACTGGGATTGGGCTTTTTGGGATTCCCAATTGGATCAGCCCTGAACTTTTTGGGATTCCCAGTTGAATTGGCCCCAGACATTCTGGGATTCCCAGCAGGATTAGCCCTCACCCCAATGGGATTCCCAGTTGGATCGGCCCTGATCCCAGAAAATTCCCAGTGGGACTGGCCCCGACCCTATTGGGATTCCCAGAGGGATTGGTCCGAACTCCACCGGGATTCCCAGTGGGATTCGCTCTCACTCCAATGGGATTCCCAGTGGGATTGACTCGGACCCCACCAGAACTGGCCCCTGACCCTATTGGGTTTCCCAGTTGGATTTGCCCCAAATCTATTGGGATTCCCAGTGGGATTGGCCCTGATCCCATTTGGATTCCCAGTTGGATTGGTCCCGACCCTATTGAGATTTCCAGTTGGATTGCCCCAGATCCCAGTGGGATTCCCAGTTGGATCAGCTCTGAACCTTTTGGGATTCCCAGTTGGATTGGCCCTGAACCTTTTTGGATTCCCAGTTGGATTGGCCCCAATCCCAGTGGGATTCCCCGCAGGACTGGCCGTGATCCCAGCAGGATTCCCACTGGGATTGGCCCTGATCGCACTGGGATTGGCCCTCACCCCATTGGGATTCCCAGTGGGATTGACCCTGACTCCACTGGGATCATCCCTGACCCCACTGGGCTCATCCCCAGCCCCACAGTGCACCCCACAATCCCCCCAGCCACCATGACACCTCCCAACCCCGTTCCCCCTCACCTGCAGCTCCGGCACCGACAGCACCGACTCCTCGGAGGCCGACGACATCTCCTCATCCTCATCCTGTGTCAGATCATCGAAATCATCATCCTCCTCCTCCTCCTGTCCATCCCTGTCCATGGCGGCCTCGGGGCCGGCCGGCGTCCCCACAGACTGCCCGTCCGAGTCCTCGGGCCGGCCCGGGGGGCTGCTGAAGGCGCCGTCGCCCTCCGGCCATGATGGATTCCTGGGGGAGTCGCTGCCCGGGGCTGGGGACGCTCCGCGGGGTGGGGACGGCTCCTCCTCGCCCTTCTCCTCCTTCTCGGGCTCCTCGTCCCCGCAGGAAGCGGCGGCCTCCATGCTCAGCTCCTGCCCCAGCTCCTTCTCCTTGCTTTCTCCACACAAAGCGTCCATTTTGTGTCCCGCAGGAGCGGACGATGCTCCAACTTTGGCAGCGTCGCTCGGCTCCTCCGTCTCCATTTTCACCGTTTCCTCGGGGTTTTCCAAGCGAGGCACCAACTCCACAGAGCTTCCTCCATCTCCTTCAGCCGCAGCCCAGCTCTCGCTGCCCTCATCCCGTCCTCCCTCACGCACCGCGGCGGCGTCCATCGCTCCCTCCTCCTCCTCCTCCTCCTTTTTGRCGTGAACCAGCAGCTCTGAGGGCTCGGCCATGGCGGCGGGAGTTGGGACCAGTCCCAGCTTCTCCTCTCCCTCCCCCACGGCGGCCGCTGGGATCCCCACGGGGCCGGGYGACACCAGCAGCGACGGGATGGACGAGGTGACCAAAGGCTGGCTCAGCGGGCASGGGAATGGCGCGGGATTGACCAGCAGGGTGGTGACGGGGATGGCCTGAGGACCGTGGCCCACGGCGGCACCGAGGGGCTGGAGGACGTTGCAGCCGCTGCCGATGTTGAGCACTTTGACGGTGGCGGCGGGGACAGTCAGGATGACGGGGGATGGCTGCAGGACGGGTGAGGCTTTGAGCATCGGTGTGGATTTTGTCCCTTTTTTCCTTTGGTAGCCTTTCCTCCCGCCGGCTCTGCGCGCTTTGGGCCCGGCCAGCGCCGGCAGCATCAGCTTGGGCTGGAACGGCTCCGTGGCCACCAGAGCCGGCGCGGTGGCTACCGGGAAAGGCTGTCTGGAGTCCGGCTGGGCGGGTGGGAGAACCTTCTGGAAGTCCAATGCATCTCCTGCTGCCAGCACGGCGGGGACGGCGAGGGGCGGCACCCCCTGGACCCCTGACACCCCCGATACTCCTGACACCCCTGAGACCCCCGGGACTCCTGACACCCCCGACACCCCCGGGACCCCTGGGACTCCTGACACCCCTGGGACTCCCGACACCCCCGGTACACCGGGTACTCCTGACACCCCTGGGACCCCCGACACCCCTGGTACACCCGGTACTCCTGACACCCCTGACACCCCCGGTACTCCTGAGACCCCCGACACTCCCGGTACACCCGGTACACTCGGTACCCCTGACACACCTGGTACCCCCGTCACCCCTGACACCCCTGGAACCCCTGACACCCCCGCTACTCCTGACACCCCCGGTACTCCTGTCACTCCTGACACCCCCGGTACCCCAGACACCCCCGATACCCCGGGTACACCCGTCACCCCAGACACCCCCGACACCCCCGGTACCCCGGGCAGCGCGGGCTGGATGTGCCGCGGCAGCTGCAGCAGCACCTTGCGGGGTGCAGCCGCCTCGCTTTGGGGCGTTTTTGGGGTTTTTTGGGCAGTGTCGGGAGCGGGCTGCACGCAGGGGTTGGGCCGGATCAGGACRGGTTTGAGCGATGACGAGCGCTGTCTTCTCCAGGCTCTCCTGGGAAATCTGTTACCCAAAGGTTTGAGGGTGAGCACCAGTCCCTTGGGCATCAGCAAAGGGTATTTGTCGTCCTTCTCCGCGGCGGGAGGGTCCTGTTCTGACCCCAAAACAGCGGGGTCGGGCTGGGCGGAGCTGGGGCGCTCCTTGGCATCCTCTGCCAGCTGCTTCAGCTCCCGCTGGATGGACGGCAGGCTGGCCTGCAGAGAGAAAAAAATCATTTCAGTTTATTATTGCTACCATATTTCTACAAATGTAGAATATATTTACTTGATATATACATATTTATAAAATCATATATATGCATGTATGTTTATTATATCCATTTTATAAACCTATATATCAATATGTTACATACAAATACAAACATGGTTATTCACTATATGTATCTACATACATATATTTTATATACCTATATATTAGCATGTTCTATATAAATATATATACTTATTTATTACATTTGTTCACATAAAAAGAGAATAAAAATTTATTCCAATTTATTATTATATATGCATTTTATACATATATATATTCATAAATTATATATAAAAATATATATAATTTATTATATGTATATATATAAAGCAAAATTTATTGCAACTTTTCAATACATATACACTTTAAACACCTAAACATTTATACATTATATATAAATATATGAATGTTTATTATATATATTTACATATAAAGACAACAAAAATTTATTATTACTTCTATATTTCTATATATGCAAAACATATTCACTTGTTATACCCATATTTATAAATTGATACATTTATTATGATTGTATACGTATATATACATACATTCACTGTATACATTTTATTTACCAATACATTCATATACCATACACAAATATATATGTTTACTTATTATTTACATTTATATATAAAGGGAACAAAAATTTTAGAGTTTTTTAGGATTTTTCAGCATTTTTTAGGGATTTTTTAGGTTTTTTTAGAGTTTTTTTAGGGTTTTTTAGTGGTTTTTAGGTTTTCTTAGGGTTTTTAGGTGGTTTTTTAGGGTTTTTTTAGGTTTTTTAGTGTGTTTTTTAGGGTTTCACTCACCTTTAACCAGAAGGGCAGGCGATGCTCCTCCATCTCCACGGGCGCCTTCCACTCGTGGGGCTCGATTTCCTCACAGCATTTCARCAGCACCGGCAGCTGCTTCGTCTTCCTGTAGTACTGAAACAGCAAATTTCAGTAATTAACTCCATTAATTAATTAAAATTAATTAAAATATTTAAATAACAATTATTAAATCATTATAAAGCCTTTTTTTTCACAAGGTGCACCAGCACTGGCAGCTGCTTGGTCTTCTTGTAGTGCTAGGGACGCACAAAAACATCAAATTTCTACCCTAAATTAAATAATTTAATTCATTATATTTAACTATTATGTTAAAAACAATTATTAAATAATTATTTTGAATAATTATCCTGAATTAATAATTTTTTTCCTATTAATTTCTTTTTATTATTTTTTAAATTTTTTTATTAAATTTTCCTATTTTTTCTATTTTTCTATTAATTTCTTCTATTAATTTTTCTATTGTTTTCTATTAAATTTTTTTATTAATTTTATCTATTATTTTTTCTATTAACTTTTTCTATTAATTTTTTTATTCATCTTTTCCTATTAATTTTTTTCTATTAATTTTATTTTGCTATTAATTTTTTTCTATTAATTTTTTTCCTTTAATTTTTCTTCTATAATTTTTTCTATCATTTTTTTCTATTAATTTTTTATTAATATTCCTTTATTAATTTTTTCCCAAATCCCTTTTCCCACCCCATTTTCCCCATTTTTCCTCACCCTGACGATGTTGTCGGGTGCGCGGTTCATGTTGAGGTTTTTGATCCGCACCGTCAGCTGATGGGCGCTCTTGGTGGGCAGCAGGAATTTACTGATCAGGGCCTTGGGAAACTCCGTCCCCTCAAAATGTTTCAGCCCCAGGGCCAACAAACTGTGCAAAAAAAAAAAAAAATCAAATTATTATACATTTCGTACAAAAAAAAATCAATTTTATACAAAAAAATTTCGATTTTATACAAAAAAAATTCAATTTTATACCAAAAAAATCAGAATTTTCTACAAAAAAATTCCTTTTTTTTTACAAAAATCAATCCCATTTTTTCAATTTTTCTCCCCATTTTTCCCCATTTTCTATCCAAAAATCCCATATTTTACCCATTTTTCCCCTGATTTTTTCCCATTTTTCCCCCGTATTTTTCTCATTTTTCCCCATTTTTCCCATTTTTTCCAGCTTTTTTTCCCATCTTCCCCCCAAAGAAATCACATTTTTTCCCATTTTTCCCAGCTTTTTTTCCCATTTTCCCCCCAAAGAAATCACATTTTTTCCCATTTTTTCCCCATTTTTTCCCCATTTTTCCCCATTTTTTCAATTTTTTTCCCCATTTTTATAAATTGCAGCACCCACTTGTCCTCGGCCTTGGTGAAGGTGATTTTGTCACGGGGATTCGCTCTCAGGGCGCACACACCCACTCTCACCCCAAATTTTTTCCAATTTTCCACCCAAAAAACCTCGTTTTTTCCCATTATTTTTCCCCATTTTTCACCCAAAAACCTCCCATTATTTTTCCCATTTTCCACCCAAAAAAAACCCTTTTTCCCAATTTTTTCCCATTATTTTTTCCCATTATTTTTTCCCACTACTTTTTCCCATTTTTTTCCCACCATTTTTCCCTGGTTTTTTGCCATTATTTTCCCCATTTTTTTCCCAGTATTTTTCCCATTTTTTCATGTTTTTTGCTATTTCATTTCCCATTTTGTCCCTTGACTTTTTCTCATCTTTCACCAAAAAAAAACCCATTTCTTTCCCATTTTCCACCCAAAAATCCCATTTTTCCCCCGTTTTTTCCCATTTTCCACCCCAAAATCCCATTTTTTCCCCTTCTCTCCCCATTTTTTCCCCATTTTTTATAATTTTTCCCAGTCCCCACTTGTCCTCGGCCTTGGTGAAGGTGATTTTGTCACGGGGATTGGCTCTCAGGGCGCACACGGGCAGCAGCTCTGGGTACATGAAAACCTTCCTGGTGGCCAAAATCCAYGCCAGCTGCTTGGGCAAACACGACAACTCGCTGGCTGCAGGCAAAAAAAAATTAAATTAAAAATTAAATCACCCTGGGAATTTAGGGTCAGACTGGGAATTTCCAAACCCCAAACCCCAAATCCCAAACCCCAAATTCCCCAAACCCCACACCCCAAACCCCAAACTCTAAATCCCAAATCCCAAAAAACAAACCCCATATCAGGGTCAGAATGAGAATTGTTTAGGGTCAAAATGGAAATTATTATTTAGGATCACACTGGAAATTATTTCGGGTCAGAGTGGGAATTATTTAGGGTCCCAGTGGGAATTTAGGGTCAGAATGAGAATTATTTAGGGTCACACTTGGAATTTTGGGTCATAGTGGGAATTTCCCACTGGAAAAACCCCACACCCCAAATCCCCCAAATCCCCCACACCCCACACCCCCAACCCCAAATCCCCCAAACCCCAAATCCCATATCAGGGTCAGACTGGGAATTATTTAGAGTCAAAATGGAAATTTAAGGTCAGACTGGGAATTTCGGGTCAGATGGGAATTATTTAGGATCACACTGGGAATTTTGAGTCAGAATCAGAATTATTTAGGGTCAAAATAGACATTTCCGGTCACAGTGGAAATTTCAGGTCAGACTGGGAATTATTTAGGATCAGAGTGGGAATTTAGAGTCAGACTGGGAATTATTTCAGGTCAGGGTGGGAATTATTTAGGGTCAGACTGGGAATCATTTAGGGTCAGAATGGAAATTTAGGGTCAAAATAGAATTTTGGGTCAGAATGACAATTATTTAGGTCACACTGTGAATTATTTAGGCCAGCCTGGGAATTCTTTAGGGTCAGACTGGGAATTTCCCACTAGAAAAACCCCAAACCCCACACCCCAAACCCCAAACCCCAAACCCCAAATGCCCCCAGACCGTTTTTCTTCCCCCCTTTCCGGGGGCTGCTCTCCAGGGGGACGTGGCTGTGGAATTCCTCCAGGAGCTGCAGGGCCCCGCTCAGGTTGGGGGGTTGGAACAGACTCTGGAATTTGGGGTTCAGGGGGGCCCTCAGCAGTGTGGAACTGCGGGCAAAGCTGCCCAGTTCATTCTGGAAAAAAAAACAGCGGAAAATATTCATTTTATGTGTTAAAATCCTGATCTTGGGCTTCAAATCTATATTTTACGCCTCAAATTCTGCAATCGAAAAATCATTCTAGGCTTTCAAATCTTCATTTTGGGCCTAAAAATATTCAATTTGGGCCTTCAAATCTGCATTTTGGGTAATAAAATATTCATTTTGAGCATTAAAATGGGACATTTTGGGCCTTCCTATCGTCATTTTGGGCCTAAAAATCGTTCTGCGTCTTCAAATCTTCATTTTGGGCATTAAAATTTTCATTCTGGGCATTAAAATTTTCATTTTGGGCCTTCAAATCTGCATTTTGGGCATTAAAATATTAATTTGGGGCCTTAAAATATTCATTCTAGGCCTTCAAATCTTCATTTTGGGCCTTCAAATCTGCATTTTGGGCATTAAAATCTGCATTTTAGACATTAAAATGTTCACTTTGGGCCTACAAATCTTCATTCAGCCTAAAAATCATTCTGGGCCTTCAAATGTGGATTTTGGGCCTTGAAATATGCATTTTGGGCAACAAAATCATCATTTTTGAGCTTTAAAAACTGCAATTTGGGCATTAAAATTGCATTCTGGGCCGTCAGAATCTTCATTTTGGGCATTAAAATCTGCATTTTGGGCCTAAAAGTCATTTGGGGGATTCAAATATTCATTTTGGGCCTTCAAATCTTCATTTTGGGCCTTCAAGTTTTTATTTTGGGCATTCAAATATTCATTTTGGGCATTAAAATACTAATTTTGGGCATTAAAATCTTCATTTTGGGCCTACAAATCTTCATTTTGGGCCTAAAAATCATTTTGGGCCTTCAAATCTTCATTTTGGGCATTAAAATCTTCATTTTGGGCCTTCTTATCTTCAATTTGGGCCTAAAAATCATTCTGGGCCTTCAAATCTTCATTTTGGGTCTCCAATTCTGCATTTTAGGCATTAAAATTTGCATTTTGGGTCTACAAATCTTCATTTTGGGCCTCAAAATCTTTATTTTAGGAATTAAAATCTGCATTTTGGGTCTACAAATCTTCATTTGGGCCTCAAAATCTTCATTGTGGGCATTAAGATCTTCATTTTGGGGCCTCAAAATCTTTATTTTGGGCCTTAAAATCTGCATTTTGCGCCTAAAAATCATTCTGGGCATTAAAATCTGCATTTTTGGCATTAAAATTTTCATTTTGGGCCTTCAAAGTCTTCATTTTAGGCCTCAAAATAATGAGAATTAATTAACAAATCCCAGCAATAATGTGAGATTTTTTATGGGATTTTGGATGGGATTTTTGGAATTTTGGTCTTCCCAACATTAAAAAATCAAAATAATGCGAATTAATTAACCAATCCCAGCAATAATGTGAATTTTTGGAATTTTGATTTTTCATTTTTCTCACCAGAAACATTCGGGTGGTGGCGGCCTCGGAGCTCAGGGAGGGGTTGAACGAGGCCAAGAGATGGATCTGGGTCAGCAGCTGCACGTGCTGGGGGAAAAAATAGAGAAAAAATGATAAAAATCAGAAAAAAATCAGAAAAAAACAGAAAAAAAAACCCAGAAAAAAAGCAGAAAAAAAGCAGAAAAAAAAATAGAGAAAATCAGAAAAAAAAAGCAGAAAAAAGCAGAAAAAAATGAGAAAAAACAGAAAAAAGAAGAAAAAATCAGAAAAAGACATAAAAAATCCCACTCCCATCCCAGTCCATCCCAGTCCCTCCCAGTCTCTCCCAGTTTCTCCCAGTCCCTCCCAGTCCCTGCCAGTATCTCCCAGTCCCTCCCAGTCCMTCCCAGTCTCTCTCAGTCCATCCCAGTATATCCCAGTCCATCCCAGTCTCTCCCAGTCCATCCCAGTCCATCCCAATTCCCTCTCAGTCCCTCCCAATCCCCCTCCCAATCCCATTCCCAATCCCATCCCAGTCTCTCCCACTCCGTTCCCAGTCCCTCCCAGTATAACCCAGTCCCTCCCAGTCCATCCCAGTCCCTCCCAGTCCCTCCCAGTCTCTCCCAGTCCCCCCAATCCCATTCCCAGTCCCTCCCAGTCCATCCCAGTCCATCCCAATCCCATCCCAGCCCATCCCAGTCCATCCCAGTATAACCCACTCCATCCCAATCCCATTCCCAGTCTCTCCCAGTCTCTCCCAGTGCCATCCCAATCCCACTCCCAGTCCCCCCCAGTCCCTCCCAGTATAACCCAGTCCCTCCCAGTCCGTTCCCAGTCTCTCCCAATCGCATTCCCAGTCCCTCCCAGTATAACCCAGTCTCCCCCAGTCCCTCCTAGTATCCCCCAGTCTCTCCCAGTCCCTCCCAGTCCCTCCCAGTCCCCCCCAGTCTCCCCCAGTCCCCGCMGGTATAACGCAATCCCATTCCCAGTCCCCCCCAGTCCCATTCCCAGTCCCTCCCAGTATAACCCAGCCATTCCCAGTCCCTCCCAGTATAACCCAGTATAACCCAGTCTCCCCCAGTCCCATTCCCAGTCCCCTGACCTGTCCCATCTGCTGCCGCAGCCGCTGTCTCTGGTTTGGGCTCAGCCCGAGGCTCTCCGGGGTTTTCTCTTTGGGGTTTTTGGGTTTCTCGCTCTCCGGGGCYGTTTTGAGGCTGCATTTCCTCATCCTCAGCTGCTCCAGCTGCTCCTTCACCGTGCGGTGCTGCTCCGTCAGCAAATTGGCCAGGGGCTCCTCAAATCTAGAAATTAATTAGTAATTATTAATTAATTATTAATAATAAATAATTAATTATTATTATCKATAAGCTATCACTAAACCGTCAAAAATTTATTATAAATATTAACACACTAAATCATCAATAACTTATTATAAATATTGCCACATTAATACAAGATTACATTAGTGATAAATTATTAAGAAATTATTAAATAATAACACCTTAATAAAATATTAATAAATATTAATGAAATATTAATATAATATTGATAACATATTAATAATTTATTAAATTATCAGTGAGTTATTAGTACACCATCAATAACTTATTATATGTATTAACACATTATTAGATTATTACATTAGTAGTAAAATTTTAATAAATTATTGACAAGTCATAAATTATTAAATTATTAATAATTTGTTAGTATATCATAATTTACTATGACTAAGTTATTACAATATCACTATTACATTATTACATTATTACATTATTTATAATCAAATGTCTTCAATTTAATTTCTAATTTATTATTCAAATATCAATATTTTTATTAATTACATTAATTAATGGACTTTATCCCATTATCCAAGGGTTTTTGTAGCTGGGTGCCCTGCGCTCCCCTCTGGCACTGCTCAGCCCAGGGAGAGCACATTTAATGTAATTAATTGAATTTATTACATTTAAATAATTATTAATTCCATTTATTAATTATTAATAACCCCACGAGCACCCAGCCTTTGCTTTCGCTCCTTTCCCAAACAGGGACAGCCTCGGCTCGAGCTGCTCTGCCCCGAAAACAGGAGACCCCAAAAATGGAGATCCTAAAAAATGGGAAACCCCAAAAACGGGAAATCCCAAAAACAGGAAACCCCGAAAACAGGAGACCCCGAAAATGGAGATCCTGAAAACGGGAAACCCCAAAAACGGGAAATCCCAAAAACTGAAAATCCCAAAAAATGGAGATCCCAAAAAATGGAAACCCCAAAAAATGGAGATCCCACAGTGACCCCAGAGTGACCCCACGGAACATTCTCAGAGTTTCCAGAACATTCTCAGAAATCTCTCAAAGGTTCCAGAACCTTCCCAGAACATTCTCAGAGCTTCCACGACGTTCTCAGAATGTTCCCAGAGCTTCCAGAACCTTCTGAGAAATCACTGAGAGCTTCCATAACGTTCCCAAAAATCACTGAAAGCTTCCAGAACATTCCCAGAACATTCCCAGAGTTCCCAGAACATTCCCAGAGCTTCCAGAACGTTCTCAGAGATCACTGAGAGCTTCCAGAACATTTTCAGAGCTTCCAGAACATTCCCAGAGCATTCTCAGAGCTTCCAGAACGTTCCCAAAAATCAGAGAGCTTCCAGAATGTTCTAAGAAATCACTGGGAGATTCCAGAACATTCTCAGACCATTCCCAGAACATTCTCGGAACATTCTCAGAAATCTTTCAGAGCTTCCAGACCATTCCCAGACCATTCCCAGAGTTTCCAGAACATTCCCAGAACATTCCCAGACCATTCCCAGAGCTTCCAGAACATTCCCAGACCATTCCCAGAGCTTCCAGAACATTCCCAGAACATTCCCAGAGCTTCCAGAACATTCCCAGAACATTCCCAGAGTTTCCAGAACATTCTGAGAAATCTCTAAGAGCTTCTAGAACATTCTTGGAGCTTCCAGAACATTCCCAGAACATTCCCAGAGCTTCCCGAATGTTCTCAGAAATCACTGAGAGCTTCCAGAACATTCCCAAACATCACTGAGAGCTTCCAGAACGTTCTAAGAAATCACTCGGAGCTTCCAGAACGTTCCCAGACCATTTCCAGAATGTTCCCAAAGCTTCCAGCCCATTCCCAGCCCATTCCCAGAGTTCCCAGACCATTCCCAGAGCATTCCCAGTTCCCAGACCATTCCCAGAGCTTCCAGAACATTCTCAGAGATCACTGAGAGCTTCCAGAATGTTCCCAGAGCTTCCAGAACATTCTCAGAGCTTCCAGAACATTCCCAGAACTTCCAGAATGTTCTCAGAGATCACTAAGAGCTTCCAGAACATTCCCAGACCATTCCCAGAGCTTCCAGAACCTTCTCAGAACATTCCCAGAACATTCTCAGAATATTCCCAGACCATTCCCAGAGCTTCAAGAACATTCCCTGAACATTCCCAGAACATTCCCAGAGTTTCCAGAACATTCCCAGAGTTTCCAGAATGTTCTCAGAAATCACTGAGAGCTTCCAGAACATTCTAAGAAATCTCTCCGAGTTTCCAGAACATTCCCAGAACATTCCCGAGGATTTCCTGTCCCACCTGAGGGCCTGGGGGGTGTTGAAGTTGGGCCGAGGTTCCCCCRCGGCGTCGTCGTCCTCGGGACCCTCATCCTCCATGTTGGAGAAACCCATCTCGTCCTGGAACTGGGGAAAGAGAAATCCTAAAAAATCCCAAAAGAAATCCCAGAAAAATCCCAAAAGAAATTAAAAAAAAAAATCCCAAAAGAAATTCCAAAAAAATCCCAAAGGAAATCCCAGAAAAAACCCAAAAGGGATCCCGAAAGGAATCTATAAAGGAAATCCTGGAAGGAAATCCCAAAAAGAAATCCCTGAAGGAAATCCCAAAAGAAATCCCAAAAAGGAAATTCCTAAAGAAATCGCGAATGGAAATTCCCAAAGGAAATCCCTGAAGGAATCCCCGAAATAAATCCCAAAATAAATTCCGAAGCAATCCCAGTTTGTCCCTCACCGTCTCGAACAGCTCCTCCATCAGCTCGTTCACCTCCTTCTCTGTGAAAAAAACCCAATCAAATTCAAAACTGGCCCCAAAATTCATTAATTAATTATTTTTTAATTAATTAAAAATTTATTAACTGTTAAAAATCCCATTTTTTCCATTGAAAAACACTACACGAAAAACTTTTGCGATTAAATTTGAAGTCATTTAATTTCTTTAATTAAGTTTAATTAAATGAAATTTGATTAAAATTGAAGTTATTTTTTAATTCTTTAATTAAGTTTAATTAGTTAAAAGAAAATTAAATTTGAAACACATCTAATCACATAAATTGCATGTAATTACATTGAAATTCAATATAATTAATTACTTAATACATAAATTGAGTGCAATTACATTGAAATTCAATTGAATTACTTAAATTCAACGTAATTAAACTGAAATTCAACTTAATTAATTACTTAATTAAATTACATTTAATTGATTAATTTATTTAAATTTAACGACCTCAAGCGCATGTAGCTTGCGGCGAAGATGGAATGAAATATTTTTCGTAAAAATTGCGAGAACATTGAAAAGTTTAATTGCATGATTTAACACTAATATAAATATTAATTATTAATTAATTAATTAAAATATTAATGAGAATTCCTGGGGACTCACTGGTGATTCTGACGGCTCGGTCGTTCCTGAAATCCTCCGTGTCCGGTTCGTCCAAATCCTCCAGGAAATTGTACTCGGGGTCATCCTCATCCTCATCTTAAAAAAAAGATTAATTTTGGGGCTGAAATTAATAAAAATTAATTAAATCTCGGAGTTTCAACTGAAAAAAACCCAAATTATTGGAATTTCTGCCATAAATTAATGGATAAAATCAGTATCGAAGCCATTCTCATTTCAAACTCCTGAGCATCTCTTCCATTCATCATTGGTGATGTTGAGCTTGGACATTTTGGGGAACCTGACCCCATTATACCCCAAAAATCCCAAATCCCAATGACCCCAAAACCCCAAATCCCTGATCCCAATGACCCCAAAACCCCAAAAACCCAAATCCCATTAACCCCATCACCTCCAGGTACCTTCATTGTCAATGTCATTGTTCATCTCCATTCCATTTCTTCCACTCATCATTGCTGGTTTTGGGCTCATACATTTTGGGGGATCCTGACCCCATTAAACCCCAAATCCCAATGACGCCAAAACCCCGAAACCCCAAATCCTTGTTCATAAGGACCCCTTTAAACCCCAAAAATCCCAATCCCATGAACCCCATCATTTCCAGATACCTTCGTTGTCCACGTCATTGTTCATCTCCACTTATCAACGGTGTTGGGGTCATAAACGTTGAGGGCCTGACCCAGTTAAACCCCAAATCCCAATGATCCCAAAACCCCAAATCCCAATGACCTCATTAAACCCCAAAAACCCCCAATCTTAATAATCCCTTCACCTCCAGGTGCCTTCATTGTCCACATCATCGTTCATATCCACTCCGCTCCACCTCTTCCGTTCACCATTGGTGCTTTTGAGCTCATACATTTTTGGGGATCCTGACCCCACTAAACCCCCAAACCCCAAATCCCAATGACCCCAAAACCCCAAATTCCTGATCCAAATGACCTCATTAAACCCCAAAAACACAAATCCCATTAACCCCATCATGTCCAGGTACCTTTGCTCTCCACATCATCGTTCATGATCCACTCCACACCACCTCTTCCACTCATCATTGGGGTTTTGGGACCGTACATTTTGGGGGATCCTGACCCCATCAAACCCCAAATCCCAATGACCCCAAAAACTCCAAAACCCCAAATCCCTGATCCCAATGACCCCATTAAACCCCAAAAACCCAAATCCCATTAACCCCATCATTTCCAGATACCTTCATTGTCCACGTCATCATTCATCTCCACTCCGCTCCACCTCTTCCATTCACCATCGGTGCTTTTGAGCTCATACGTTTCGGGGGATCCTGACCCCATCAAACCCCAAAAATCCCAAATCCCAGTGACCCCAAAACCCCAAATCCCTGATCCAAATGACCTCATTAAACCCCCAAATCCCAATCCCATTAACCCCATCACCTTCAGGTACCTTCGTTGTCCATGTCATCGTTCATCTCCACTTATCATCAACGGTGTTGGGGTGATAAACATTGAGGGCCTGACCCCATTAAACCCCAAATCCCAATGACCCCAAAACCCTGAAACCCCAAATCCTTGATCCTAATGACCTCATTAAACCCCAAAATCCCAAATCCCATTAACTCCATCACCTCCAGGTACCTTTGCTTTCCACATCATCATTCATCTCCACTCCACAGCACCTCTTCCGTTCACCATTGCGGTTCTGGGTTTGTACACTTTGGGGGATCCTGACCCCATTAACTCCCAAATCCCAATGACCCCATTAAACCCCAAAACCGCCAAATTCTGACTCCAAAAACCCCAAAACACCTTCATTGTCGACGTCGTCGTTCATGAGCCCCCCGAGCCACCTCTTCCACTCGTCGTCGTCGGGGGTGTTGGGTTCGTAC
>JANSVG010000726.1:52519-64778 GCA_025434525.1 Malurus alboscapulatus | reverse complement strand
GATCCCTAAAAATGCGGTTGAGGATGATGGGGAATGTTCTGGGAAGGGGCTGGGATGGAATTCCCAGAGGAGCTCTGGCTGTCCCTGGATTCCTGGAGTGTCCCCATAGGGTCCCTGGAATGATGCAGTTTGGGGTTTTTCCCCATTTCTGGAGTTCAGAATTCCCAGAGTGACAGAATTCCAGGTTTTTCCCCCATTTCCGGCATTCGGAATTCCCTGGAATTATGGAATATCCCAGAAGGAATTCCAGATGGAATCCCGGATATTCAGGAATATCCCAGATGGAATCCCAGATGGAATCTTGGATGGAATTCCAGATGTTTGGGAATATCATGGATGGAATCTCAAATGGAATCCCAAATTGAATCCCGGATGTTTGGGATTGTCCTGATGGAATCCCAGATGGGATCCCGGGTGGAATTCCAGATGTTYGGGAATATCCCAAATGGAATCCCAGATGGAATCCCCGATACTCAAGAATATCCTGGATGGGATCCCGGATATTTGGGAATATCTCAGTGCAATCTTGGATGGAATCCCACATGGAATCCCGGATTCTTGGGAATGTCCTGGATGTTTGGGAATATCCCAAATGGAATTCCAGATGTTCAGGAATGTCCCAGATGGAATCCCGGATGTTCGGGAATATCCCAATGGAATCCCGGATGTTTGGAATGTCCCAAATGGAATCCTGGATATTTGGGAATATCCCAGTGCAATGCTGGATGTAATCCCATGTGGAATCCCGCATTCTTGGAAATGTCCCGGATGGAATCCCAGATGGAATCCCGGATATTTGGGAATATGCCAATGGAATCCTGGATGTTTGGGAATGTCCCAGATGGAATCCTGGATTGAATCCCAGATGGAATCCTGGATGTTCAGGGATATCCCAGTGGAATCCCGGATGGTTGGGAATGTCCCAAATGGAATCCCAGCTGGGATCCCGGATGTTTGGGAATATCCCGATGGATTCCCAGATGGAATCCTGGATATTTGGGAATATCCCAATGGAATCCCAAATGGAATTCCAGATGTTCAGGCATGTCCCAGATGGAATCCCAGATGGAATCCCGGATGTTCAGGAATATCCCAGTGGAATCCCGGATGTTTGGGAATGTCCCAAATGGAATCCCAGATGGAATCCCAGCTGGGATCCTGGATATCTGGGAGTATCCCAATGGAATTCCAGATGTTTGGGAATGTCCCAAATTGAGTCCCAGATGGAATCCCGGATGTTTGGGAATGTCCCATATGGAATTCCAGATGGAATCCTGGATTCAGGAATATCCCAGTGGAATCCCAAATGGAATCTGAAATGGAATCCTGGATAATGGAATCCCRGATATTTGGGAACATCCCAGATGGAATCCGAAATGGAATCCCAGATGTTCTGGAATATCCCAATGCAATCCTGGGTGGAATCCCACATGGAATCCCAGATTCTTGGGAATGTCCCGGATGGAATCCCAAATGAATCCCGGATATTTGGGAATGTCCCAAATGGAATCCTGGATAATAGAATCGTGGATTCCACGTCCCAATAGAATCCCAGATGGAATCCCGGATTGTTGGGAATATCCCAATGGAATCCCAATGCAATCCCGGATGTTTGGGACTATCCCAATGGATTCCTAGCTGGGATCCCGGATGTTTGGGAATATCCCGATGGAATCCCATATCCCTGCAKTGTCCCAGACAGGGCTCGCAGCGCCCCGGGGTGTCGGTGCTGTCGGGTTTGGATCTGGATGAGTTTTAAGGTCCCTCCCCACCCAAACCATCCCCGATCCCGTTCCAGGAATTGCACGTGGGTTCCTCTGGGCTCTCACCCACAGGAAAATCCCTAAAATCCCTAAAAAAAAAAAAAAAAATCCCCCCCCAAAAAAAAAAAATCCCAAAAAATCGCTAAAATGTGTGTTTTTTCCCCSTTTCAGGCGAGCTGAGCCGGGCGGAGCTGATGGTGATGACGATCGCCGACATCATCCAACAGCTGCTGGAGGCTCATGAGCAGGGCAGGGAGCTGGACATCAACAAGTGAGTGACACAGACTGGAAATCGAAATAAAAATATAAATATATAAATTAAAATTAAATTAAAATAAAAATATTTCAAAAAATTAATAAATATTAATAAATAAATATAAATATGGATATAAGTGTAAATATGGATATGAATGTAAGTGTAGGTGTAAATGTGAGTGTAAATATGTGTAAATATGAATATAAATATAAATAAATATGAATAAAGATAAATACAAATAAAAATGTGAATGTAAATATAAATATAAATGGAAATGTGAACAGAAATGTAAAAATAAATATGATTATAAGTAAAAATACAAATATGAATATAAATACAACTATAAAGATATAAGTATAACAATAACTAAATTATAACTCAACTATAACTGAGCTAAAATATAAATATATAGATATAAATATAAATATAAATATAAATATAAATATAAATATAAATATAAATATAAATATAAATATAAATATAAATATATGTGGATATAAGTGTAAATATGGATATGAATATGTGTAAATAAGAGTGTAAATATGTGTAAATATGGATATAAATATAAATATAAATAAATATAAATGTAAATACAAATAAAAATATAAATGTAAATATAAATATAAATGGAAATGTAAACAAATGTAAAAAAATGATTATGAGTAAAAATATAAATATGAATATAAATATGAAGATAAATATATAACAGTAACTAAACTAAAAATAAATTATAACTAAACTTAAATATTAATATTAATATTAATGTTAATAAATATAAATATGGATGTAAGTGTAAATATGGATATGAATATGTGGAAATGTGAGTGTAAATATGTGTAAATATGAATATAAATAGAAATATAAATGTGAATAAGTATAAGTACAAATATAAATGTAAATGTAAATATAAATATAAATATAAATATAAATATAAATATAAATATAAATATAAATATAAATATAAATATGATTATAAATATAAATATAGCTATAAGTACATAACTATAACAATAACTAAACTATAACTAAAGCAAACTATAATTAAGCTATAACTAAACTGTATTATAGCTAAACTATAACTAAACTGAAATATAAATATAAGTGTAAATGTAAATGTAAATATAAATGGAAATATAAATGGAAACATAAATGTAAAAATAAATATGATTATAAGTAAAAATAAAAATATGAATATAAATATAACTATAAACATATAACTATAACAATACTTTTTTTGGGTTTTTCTCCTTAGAACTGGTGGAAAAAAAGAATTAATTTTGATGATTTTGGGTTTCTGCGCACAAAGTTGGTGGAAAAGAGAATTAATTTTGGGTGATTTGTGGGTGTTTCTGCTTAGAGCAGGTGGAAAAAAGAATTAATTTTGGTGATTTTTGGGTTTCTGCTCCCAAATTTGCTGGGAAAGGGAATAAATTTAGGATTTTTGGGTTTCTGCTCAAAAAGTTGCTGGAAAAGGGAATTAATTTGGGTGATTTTGGAGTGTTTCTCCTGGCAGAGATGGTAAAAACAAGAATTTTGGTGATTTTTGGGTTTTTCTCCTTAGAACTGGTGGAAAAAAGAATTAATTTTGATGATTTTTGGGTTTCTGCTCACAAATTTTCTGGGAAAGGGAATAAATTTAGGATTTTTGGGTTTCTGCTCAAAAGTTGGTGGAAAAGGGAATTAATTTGGGTGATTTTTGGGTGTTTGTGCTGGCAGAGATGGTAAAAAACAGAATTTTGATGATTTTTGGGTGTTTCGGCTCAGAAATGGTGGAAAAAAGAATAAATTTGGGAGATTTTTGGGCGTTTCTTCTTAGAACTGGTGGAAAAAACAATTAATTTTGATGATTTTGGGGTTTCTGCTGACTGAGTTGTTGGAAAACAGAATAAATTTGGGTGATTTTTGGGCATTTCTGCTTAGAGATGGAAAAGAGAATAAATTTTGGTGATTTTTGGGTGTTTCAGGTTAGAACTGTTGGAAAAGGGAATTAATTTTAATGATTTTTGGGTTTCCGCTCCCAAATTTGCTGGGAAAGGGAATAAATTTAAGATTTTTGGGTTTATGCTCACAAAGTTGGTATAAAATAGAATTAATTTTGGATTTTTGACTGTTTCTCCTCAAGGCTGAAGACCAAGACCTCGGCCAAGTACGGGCTGGGGGCGCAGCCGCGCCTCGTGGACATCATCGCTGCTGTTCCACCGCAATTCCGGAAGGTTCTGCTGCCAAAACTGAAAGCAAAACCCATCAGAACAGCCAGCGGGGTGAGAACGGGGAAAAAACAACATCCCAGGGAAAATCCCAAAATTGTATAGGGACAGGGACAGTGTGTGTGTAATGGAGCCATCCCATAATGAGTAAAAATATTAAAGAAAAAAAAATCCTTTTTTTTTCCTGACACAAAAATAAAATGAAAAGTAAATAATGAAAATTAATGTATGAATAAATATGCATTTTTTGCATATAAAATGAATTAAAGGGAATTTTAATTAAAAATCATTATAAATTATTGCACATAGAAATGATTTAAATGAAATTTTAATTAAAAATAAATAAATATAAAATGTTTCCAAAATACGGGATAATACATTTTAGAGTTCGTATAAAATAGAATTAAAAGAAGAAATAAAAGAAATAAATAGATACAAAAATATGTCAATAAAAATTAAATGCATATAAAATAATTTAAAAATGAAATAACTTGAAATAAAAATTCGTCCATCTTTTAAATAAAAATTATATGCGTATAAAATAGGTATAAAAATATAGAAATAAAAATAAAAATTAACAAAAAAAATTAAAAATAAATAAATTATCAAATTCCTCTTTCCTCTTTGGTTCTCCCATTCATGGGTTTCTCAGATATTTCAAGTGTCAGAACATCCCAGAATAGTCCCTGAAATTGGCGCAGATTGATAAAATTTTAATGAATTTGTTAATTGAGTTTAATTTTAGTTAATTTTCGCGGTGCTGATGCAGTGTCTCTGTCCCTCAGATCGCTGTGGTGGCCGTGATGTGCAAACCCCACCGCTGTCCCCACATCAACTTCACCGGCAACATCTGCGTGTGAGTGGGGACAGCTCTGGGGTCATTGGGGACACCTCTGGGGACAGTGGGGCATGGGGACAGTGGGTACAGTGGGGACAGTGGAACATGGGGACACCAGCAACATCTGTGTGTGAGTGGGGACAGGGGACAGCTATGGGGACATGGGGACATTGGGGACATTGGGGACATGGGATATCTGCGTGTGAGTGGGGACAGGGGACATTGTGACACTACGGACAATGGGGACAATGGGGACAGGGGGAGAGGGTGACACCGGGAACATCTGCGTGTGAGTGGGGACATAGGACAATGGGGATAATGGGGACAGCTATGGGGACATGGGGACACTGGGGGCACTGGGGACAGTGGGGAGATTGGGGACAATGGGGACACCGGGAACATCTGCGTGTGAGTGGGGCTGGGGACAGGGGGACAGTGGGGACAGGGGGACATTGGGGACAATGGGAGGGGTGGGGACAGCCCTGGGGATAAAATTTCGGAAAATATTCCAATTTCAAATAGAAGTTAAAATATTCCAATTGGAATAGAAATCCCAATTTTCACTTTTTTACCCCCATTTGCTACACTTTTCTCCCAATTTTGCCCATTCTATCCCTATTTTCCCCATTTCAATCCCAATTTCCCCATTTTAATCCAAATTTTCCACATTTTTTCCCAGTTTTCCACAATTTCATCCCAATTTTCCCTATTTTTATCCCAATTTCCCCCATTTAACCCAATTTCCCCCATTTTTCCCCCATTTTTTCCCCATTTTTCCCAATTTTCCCCAATTTTCTCCATTTTCCCCCCACTTTTTCCCAGTTTTCCCAATTGTCCCCGTTTTTCCCCATTTTTCCCCATTTTTTCCCCATTTTCCCCATTTTTCCCCAATTTTCCCCATTTTTCCCTTTTCCCCCATTTTTTTCTCAATTTCCCCCATTTTAATCCCAATTTTTCCCAATTTTTCCCCATTTCTCCCCATTTTAACCCCATTTTTTCCCAATATCCCCCATTTTAATCCCAAATTTCCCCATTTTCCTCCAATTTTCCCCATTTTTTCCCATTTTTCCCCATTTTTTCCCCATTTTTCCCAATTTTCCCAATTTTTTCCCCATTTTTCCCCATTTTTTCCCATTTTATCCCAATTTCCCCCATTTTTCCCATTTTTCCCATTTTTCCCCATTTTTCCCCATTTTCCCAATTTTCCCCTTTTCCCCCATTTTTTCCTCATTTTTCCCATTTTTTCCCCATTTTTCCCCATTTTTTGCCATTTTATCCCAATTACCCCCATTTTTCCCCATTTTAATCCCAAATTCCCCCCAATTTTCCCCATTTTTTTCCCCATTTTTCCCCAATTTTCCCCATTTTTCCCATTTTCCCCATTTTTTTCCCATTTTCTCCCCATTTTTTCCCAATTTCCCCCATTTTAACCCCATTTTTTCCTCATTTTTAACCCAATTTCCCCATTTTCGTCCCAAGTTTCCTCCATTTTCGTCCCAAATTTCCTCCATTTTAACCCATTTTTATCCCAATTTCCCCCATTTCCCCCCATTTTTAACCCATTTTTCCCATTTTCTCCCAATTTTCCCTATTTTTCCCCCATTTTTTCCCAATTTCCCCATTTTCCCCCATTTTTTTCCATTTTTCCCCATTTTTTTCCAATTTTCCCCATTTTAATCCAGATTTTCCCCAATTTCCCCCATTTTTTCAATTTTTCCCCATTTTCCCCAATTTTCCCCATTTTAATCCCAAATTTCCCCAATTTTTCCCCTTTTTTCCCCCATTTTTCCCATGTTTCCCCATTTTTCCCCAATTTTTTCCCCATTTTTTCCCTATTTTCCCCATTTTTTCCTCATTTTTAACCCAATTTCCCCCATTTTAATCCCCATTTTAATCCTGATTTTCCCCCATTTTTTCCCCATTTTCCCCTATTTTTCCCCATTTTTTCCCATTTTTCCCCAATTTTTTCCCCATTTTCCCCATTTTTTCCCATTTTTCCCCATTTTCACCCCATTTTCTGTGGTTTCCCCTCAGGTACTGCCCGGGTGGTCCTGACTCTGATTTTGAATATTCCACCCAATCCTACACCGGGTATGAGGTACAGATCCTGTAATTCAGATGTTTCCTTTAATTCCTTTTTTATTTCCTTTTAAATTTCCTTTTTTATTTCCTTTATTTATTTCCTTTATTTCCATTTTATTTATTTCTTCTATTTATTTCCTTTATTTCCTCTATTTATTTCCTTTAATTCCTTTTTTAATTCTTTTATTTCCTTTATTTCCTTTTTTATTTCATTTATCTCCTTTTTTTATTTCCTTTATTCCCTTTTTTATTTCCTTTATTTCCTTTATTTCCCTTTTTATTTCCTCTTTATTTCTTTTATTTCCTTTATTTATTTCCTCTATTTATTTCCTTTATTTCCTTCTTTTATTTCCTTTATTTCCATTTTTATTTCCTTTATTTCCTTTATTTATTTCCCCTATTTATTTCCTTTAATTCCTTTTGTAAATTTCTTTTATTTCCTTTATTTCGATTTTTATTTCCTTTATTTCCTTTTTCAAATTCCTTTATTTCCTTTATTTATTTATTTCCTTTATTTCCTTTTTAATTTCTTCTTTATTTCCTTTATTTATTTCCTTTATTTCCTTTATTTCCTTTATTTATTTCCTCTATTTATTTCCTTTATTTCCTTTTTTTATTTCCTTTATTTCCCTAATTTCTTTATTTCCTTTAATTCTTCTGTTTCCTGTGTTTCCTTTATTCTTTTATTTCTGTTATTTCCTTTATTTATTTTATTTATTTCATTTTTTCCCTTTTTTTATTTCCTTTATTTCCCTAATTTATTTCCTTTATTTTTTTATTTCTGTTCTTTATTTCCTTTATTTCTTTTAATTCAATTATTTCCTGTATTTCATTTATTTCCTTTATTTCATTTTATTTCCTTTCTTTATTTCCTTTAATTAGTTTCCTTCAATTTCATTTATTTCCTTAATTTATTTTATTTCCTTTATTTCTTTTATTTCTGTTCTTTATTTCCTTTAATTCAGTTATTTCCTGTAATTCATTTATTTCCTTCAATTTCACTTTTTTCCTTTATTTTATTTTCTTTCTTTTATTTCCTTTATTTCTTTTATTTCTGTTCTTTATTTCTTTTCTTTAATTCCTTTAATTCCTTTATATCCTTCATTTCATTTAATCCCCTTAAATTATTATTTAATTACTTTAATTATTTCCTTTAAAATTGAGATTTTATTTTATTTATATAATTTTTTTGGTATTTTATTTCTTTAATTCCTTTACTTCCTTCATTTCTTTTAATTCCTTTTAATAATTATTTAATTCCTTTAATTATTTCCTTTAAAATTGAAATTTTATTTTATTTAAACAATTTTTTATGGTATTTTATTTCTTTAATTCCTTTATTTCCTTCATTTCTTTTAATCCCTTAAATTATTATTTAATTCCTTTAAATCACTTTAATTATTTCCTTTCAAATTGAAATTATTATTTTATTAATTAATTTTATTAATTMTTTTCCAGCCCACGTCGATGAGAGCGATCCGAGCTCGTTACGATCCCTTCCTGCAGACCCGGCACCGGCTGGAGCAGGTCAGGAAATTCATTAATTCATTTAATTTAATTTGATTTAATTTAATTTCAATTTAAATTTTCATTTTATTTCTTTTTATTAATAATTTAATAATTTTATAATGGATTATTCAATCCACCCGCTGRATCAGTGCGCTGCAAAAATTAAATTTGGGAAATTCCTTGGGATTGGAATGTGAAAAATTAGAATTATTTTGAATAAATTTAATTGAATTTTAATTAAAATTTTATTTTCATTTATTTTGTTTTCACCATAATTAAATTATTTCGTAATTAAATTCACCCGCTGGATCAGCGCGCTGCAAAAATTAAAATTGGAAATTTTCTTGAGATTCGGATGCAAAAATTAAAATTATTTTAGAATAAATTTAATTAATTTTAATTAAAATTTTAATTTTTTATTTCTTTTTATTAATAATTTAATAATTTTATAATGGGTTATTAAATCCACCGCTGGATCCATGCAATGCAAAAATTAAATTTGGCAATTTTCTTGGAATTGGGATGTGAAAAATTAAAATTATTTAAATTAAATTAAATTATAATTTTATTTTAGTTTATTTTAATTTTAATAAAAATTTAATAATTTTATAATGGGTTATTCAATCCACCCGCTGGATCCGTGAACTGCAAAAATTAAATTTGGGAATTTCCTTGAGATTTGGATGTAAAAAATTAAAAATATTTTAATTAAATTTTAATTAAATTTAATTGAATTTTAATTAAAATTTTAATTTTTATTTAATTTTAATAATTATTTAATTATTTTGTAAAGGGTTATTAAATCCACCCGCTGGATCAGTGCACTGCAAAAATTCAATTTGGGAATTTCCTTGGGAATTGGATGGTAAAAATTTAAAATATTTTAATTAAATTAAATTAAAATTAAAATTTTAATTTATTTTCATTTTAATAATTATTTAATTATTTTATAGTGAGTTATTAAATCCACCTGCCGGAGCGGTGCATTGCAAAAATTAAAATTGGGAATTTTCTTGGGATCAAGATGTAAAAAAATAAAATTATTTTAGTTAGATTTAATTAAATTTTATTTAAGATTTTAATTCTTATTTCTTTTTATTAATAATTTTATAATTTTATAAAGGGTTATTCAATCCACCCGCTGGATCAGTGCGCTGCAAAAATTCAATTTGGGAATTTCCTTGAGAATGGGATGTAAAAAAAAATAAATTATTTGAATTAAATTCCATTTAATTTAATTCATATTATTTGAATTAAAATTAAATAATTTTGATTTATTTTTTATTTTAATAAGAATTTAATTATTTTAATAATGGATTATTAAATCCACCCACTGGATCAGTGCGCTGCAAAAATTAAATTTGGGAATTTCCATGGGATCGAGATGTAAAAAAATGAAATTATTTTAATTAAATTAAAATTTTTAGTTTATTTTCATTTTAATACTGACTTAATTATTTTATAATGGGTTATTAAATCCATCTGCTCGAACGGTGCATTGCAAAAATTAAAATTGGGAATTTCCTTGAGATTGGGATGTAAAAAAATTTAAAATTATTTTAATTAAATTAAAATTAAAATTTTAATTTATTTTCATTTTATTAATAATTTAATAATTTTATAAAGGGTTATCAAATCCACCCACTGGATCAGTGAACTGCAAAAGTTCAATTTGGGAATTTCCTTGGGAATTGGATGTAAAAAATTAAAAATATTTTAATTAAATTTAATTGAATTTTATTTAAAATTTTATTTTTATTTTCATAATAATTTGATTATTTAATAATTATTAAATCCACCCGCTGGATCAGCGAACTGCAAAAATTCAATTTGGGAATTTCCTTGGGATTGGGATGCGAAAAATTAAAATATTTGAATTAAATTAATTGAAATTATATTAATTTAAATTTTAATTTATTTTTAATTAATAATAATTTAATAATTTTATAATGGGTTATTCAATCCACCTGCTGGATCCGTGAACTGCAAAAATTAAATTTGGGAATTTCCTTGAGATTTGGATGTAAAAAATTAAAAATATTTTGATTAAATTTTAATTAAGTTTAATTGAATTTTATTTAAAATTTTATTTTATTTTTATTTTCATAATAATTTGATTATTTTATAATGGGTTATTAAATCCACCGCTGGATCAGTGTTCTGCAAAAATTAAATTTTGGAATTTTCTTGAGATTTGGATGTAAATATTAAAATTATTTTGAATAAATTTAATTAAATTTTAATTAAAATTTTAATATTTATTTAATTTTAATAAATTATTTTTTAATGGGTTATTAAATCCACCCACCAGAGTGATGCGCTGCAAAAATTTAAATTTGGGAATTTTCTTGAGATTCGAATGCAAAAAATTTAAAAAATTTTTATTAAATTTAATTGAATTTTATTTAAAGTTTAAATTGTTATTTAATTTTAATAATTATTTAATGGTTTTGTAATGGATTATTAAGTCCATCCGCTGGATCAGTGAACTGCAAAAATTAAATTTGGGAATTTCCTTGGGATCAGGATGTAAAAAAACAAAATTATTTTAATTAAATTTAATTGAATTTTAATTAAAATTTTAATTAATTTTAATTTTAATAATAATTTAATAATTTTATTATGGGTGATTAAATCCACCCGCTGGATCAGTGCACTGCAAAAATTAAAACTGGGAATTTCCTTGAGATTCAGACATAAAAAACTAAAAATATTTTTATTAAATTTAAGTAAATTTTAATTAAAATTTTATTTTCGTTTATTTTTATTTTCATAATAATTTAATTATTTTATAATGGGTGATTAAATTCACCGCTGGATCAGTGCTCTGCAAAAATTAAATTTTAAATTATTTTCATTTCAATTTCATTGAATTTTAATTTTATTTAATTTTTAATTCATTAAATGAAATGAACCTACTCAGAAATCAATAAATTCCGAAAATTAAAATTTAAATTGTAATTAAAATGGGATTAAAAATTTAAATAATTTAAATTAAAATTAAATTGAAATTAAAATTAAACAAAGTTAAGTGAAAATGAAGTTAAAATAAACAAGAAAATTAAAATGAAATTAAAATGGAATTATAATTAAATTAAAATGAAAATGATAATTAAATTTTGTATCAAATTTTGGATTTTTCCAGCTGCAGCAGTTGGGGCACAGTGCGGACAAATTAAACCGAATTCATTCAAAATTAAAATCTCTTTATTAATTTAATGAAATTTAATAAATTAATGAATGAAATTGAACAAACCAATACAGCAAATTAAAACAGTAATTAAATTTGGAGGAAAATGTTCATTTTGGATCAAATTTTGAATTTTCCAGCTGCAGCAGCTGGGGCACAGCGTGGACAAATGAATTCATTTAAAATTAAAATCTCTTTCCTAATTTAATGAAATTTAACAAATTAATGAAATTTAATGAACTAATACAGAAAATTATAATTAAATTTGGAGGAAATCGTTAATTTTGGATCAAATTTTGGGTTTTTCAGCTGCAGCAGCTGGGGCACAGCGTGGACAAATGAATTCATTTTAATTAAAACTTATTTATTAAATTAGTTAAATTTAATTTACTAATTAATGAATGAAATTTAATA